>JARVGS010001792.1:14610224-14632131 GCA_031762315.1 Hypsolebias antenori | reverse complement strand
TAAAACATGTTTTGTGTTAGCAGAATTTAATTGTAACTTTGAAACTTATCCAACATTAATAAAACTTACCTCAAGTTACCTTTTTGGACATGCATGTATATATGTGTACACATTGTACTTGAGAGGAGACTATTATAGCCTCATATAAAATCAGCGATGATGTTTATATCGGAACTGGTATCGGTATGGGCAGATACCCAGAGTTAAGTATCGGGATCGGATCGGAAGTAAGAAAATGTGGATCGTGCATCCCTAATTATTAGCATTAAATATACTGTATTAGTTGCTCATGCTTAGAGAACACAGCTTCTTGTTAGCTCTTTGTTGGATTTGTTGTGTTATTATCGAAAGTTTTCTTTGAAACTGGGTCTCTGGGGAAATTTAAAGTTTTTTTATTTTTTTTATTTATTTTTTTTTTGTAATGCAATGATACATTTTGCTTATTGCTGGTTTGCAAGTCAGGTGCAAAATTAAGTTAGGATCTTAGATCTGGATGCAACAAAAATCAAGCTGCAGAGCTGGAGCTTGTGAGGCCCTATTGTGACAATCTAAAGGGAACCAAGCCTGAGCTAAAGCATTACTGGCCTAATTAGCTGGCCTGATTACTGCATGTGCTGGATAAAGTATCATCCTCATAAGACATAATTACAAAACAGCACATGTATAAAAAATGTTTTAGTCTATACTAAAAATTGGGAAGGGCAGTATACAGACAACTACGTGCACCTCACTTTTCCACATTTTGAAAAGTCATCATTTATCCATCCCAGTGCCAGACCTATTTGTTCTGGTTGAAGTAAACATTAAGGCCATCAGTCTGCAGTGTGGTTGCATCCGTTTGTCCACATCTGGTTGGCTGCAGAGAAACTGTGACGGAATCCTGACAGATTGTCTGTGTTTTGGAGCGTGTTGTTGATTTTTCTTTCTTTTCTTTTCCATGCCCATTTCTCTCCTTCTAGCTGTGTTTGCCATGCATCATCACTCTCTCCCTCCCAGCTCTGTCTTCCTCCTCCCTTAGTTGCCTCATCATTTCTCAGAGGGATGGAAGTGATAGATAGACATCCAACTACCTGTGTGAAGAAACTATGGAAACACATTACAGTACAGTACTTGTTATTTTTGAGCACGCAAAGACACGTCCCGCTCGCTTTCTTTTATTCTTTCTCTCCTTAGACGCCACCCCTGCACCCATCTTTCCGCCTTCGTCTCCGTGTCATTGTGTGCCAGCCAAACTTGTCTAATCAGCAGATTTGACCAAAATAATTGGCAGTGGCCTTGCTGCCAGCGAGCGTCGTGCTGTATACAGATAGGGGGAAAGGAGCACTTAATATTCCATGCAGCCAGCGCGTCTCCTGTTCTCTGTGATATCTGACCTCTTTTGTCTCCTGCTGGGCTTGATGTTGATTTTGGAGGGCATTGTTAGCCAGAGCGCCGTGATTGGAAGAGGGTTCACGGCGAGGGGGGCCGTGGTTGGTTGGGCTAAAGGAAGACTGATTTGCATAGAGGCTTAGCCCAGATTTGGAGCCACTCAGCGAGATCTGAGGAGAAGGGCCCGAGGGCCGCGAGGTAATCATCCATGGCCTGTCACAGCTCTGTCATCCCTCTGAGTGTGTGTATGTATCTGTACATAGAGAGCATTGTGTCTGCACTTCTTTGTTTTTATATTCTTTTGCATTTTATGTGCACTGTTGGCGAGCAACCTCCATCAAGTCACACTTGTGTTCTTTTTTTTTTTTTCAGGAAGGCATCTCCGTGCCAAGCGGATGGTAGTGCCAGCCAATCCTTCAGTGCATGAATATACAGAGAGCAACATTCCGGTAGAGTGGGATGGTAAGTTTGGACTGCAGAACCACTGCCACATATTGCATTTATCACCACTGTATATAAATGTTAGTCTTAACAACATGGCTACGACTTAAGAGTGACCAAAATGCTGCAGAACTAAAAAGGACTGAGATTTGTGGCTGAATCTTTTAAGACTTCCTCTAATTCACCAATTTAGTTTTTCTTCTTCCTGTTAGATGAGATGGGGAAATGAGTTTAGCAAAAATGCCCTCTTCCAATGTTCTACAGCCATACAATACAATAGCGTTTCAAATTCCTTACAACTGGATACAAACTGTTCCCCGTGTCGCACATGGCTTTATCCACCTTAAACCCCTCATCCTGCTTGGCTTCATCCCTCATGCATTTTCATCAGGATGCAAATAAGAAACGGATAAAAGAGGACCCAGAATCCCCCGGTGCTTGCTGGAAGACGAGTTGCAGAATCTCTCTTTCTGCCTCCCATCTTTCTGGATCCCTTTAACTCGCTCCACTGCGCAGCTAGCTCAGCCAAAAACTGAAAAGAAGACGTGACAGACACTGTTCTGCTCTGGAGGGAAAGGAGGGACGGAGGTATTGATGAGGGATGACAGTGTACTTTAAAATCTTTAGATCAAAGAAAATCCTCACACTCTCTTGTGAGACAAAGCACTCAGTGGCCTTGTCTGCCTGGAACAAAGAAACCTCAGTGTTTTGAGTTTATCACATGTATGTTCTCCTTTAGATAAAGTTTAAAAACACAGGGTTCACTCCTTCCCCATCCAGTAGCGCTCCTGTTAGTGACGCTGTAGCTGCCGCCTTTAAAAACCTCTGCAGGTTTTGTTTGTGCACCGTATGTTCGTGTGGGTGTTCTCACTCACTTTTCTTCTTGTTTTTTATTTTTTTTCTCATCTCTTCTCCACTTCCAGCTTGGATTCGAGGCAGACGGAAGGAGCCCCCCTCCATAGAGGTACGTCCGCCCCTTCCCAGCTTCCCCGCTGCGCTGATGGTTGGGACTCTGTGGGACTAGTTGCAAGGGAGGGGAAAGAAGCAAAGACGGAAAGGAAAAGCTTTGATTTGTTTTTTTTATGTTACAATTTCAAACTGAATCTAGGAACTTTAGGGGACAGGTGTTAAAATAAACAGCAGCTGAAGATCAGTGATGGTGAGACTGAGAGCAGACGCAGCCTGAGCGAGAAGCTCACTGACATCGTGTCCTAGTTTACTTTCTTTTTTTTCCCAGCAGAAGCCTCCATCGTGGCTTTTTGTGTTTTATTTCTGGCATTCTCCAAGATGGGAATATTGAAGGCGTGCAGTAGTTTCTCCTCCCCACCCTCCCTTTCCTGGTGTTCATCTCACTGGGTTTATTGCTCTTTAAATTTGAGAATACTGGAAATAATTTGGCTGGTAAAATGTGGGTCTATAGGAAATTCCTTGGAAGGCCAGTGCCTGGGCACTCTTTTCTATCTCTCAGTCCGATGCTCCTGCCAGTAGCCAGTGCCATCCCCTGCCTCTTTTGCCAGAACATTCTCTTCCAATTTTCTGCCTCGTGTCTGCCCAATAGCTGCCATCGACAGCTGGACAGTGTTGATGTGTCCAAGGCTGCACTCCCGGCACATTACCCTTCCCCTTGTCACTCTCTCTCTCTCTTCCTGCTCCAAAGCAACATAAATTGATTGGATTAAATCCTGTCATTAACAGGCTGGAAAAGCAGCTCAGTATGTTTGTCTCCCTCCCCAAAGCAGCGCTTTTTGGCCACAGCTCTCCCCATCTCTTTTCCAGTCCTTCAGTTTTGCCAGCATACAGCAGCATTATGCCCAATCCTCCCTTCTTTTATTGGCTGCCGGCTTCAGGGCGAGGCTAACATCACTGGACGCTAGCTGTAGCTCAAGTGGGTAACTATTCCACCAGTGGACCGCTTTCTAATTGTTACCATGAATTAGAGCGGTCGCTGATGTTGTAAATACTTCCTGTCACGTTAGCTTAGCAGTCGGGAGTTATTGGGGAAAAAAAAGTAAACTTGGGGTTAACCGAATGTGCTTGTTATCAGTAAATGTCCTGCTTCATTTTCAACAGACAAGATTGTTTCTGGAAGCTTTAAAGTGCAGCCGTGCAGTATTTCAAATCCTATAAAAGAAAAAAAAAATGCTGCCGATTGTGGAGAGAAAATTATCACAGCTTTAGTTTGGACATTCCAGCTTGTAATGATTTGGACACAGACATAGAGTTATATATAACATTATATAAACATGGTATTATATAACTATGGTCACAGATCATCTGAACATTTCCAACTTCACAGACCTTTACTTGTCAGAACAGGAAGTGGTCAGAATCATTGCTGTGGATTACATACAACCAAGTTGTCATGATGGGTATTGAAACTAATCAAATTATATTGGTGGCATTACTCACGTATCCTGTGTATTATGTTGAAATGATTCAAAGGGACCTAAAGGGACTTGTCCACAGCATAGTGTTTACCTATAAACTCACAATCCATCTAACAGCCTTTTAATATTTTTCCAAGTCCAGATTATGTGAGCTTGACATTCAATTTTCTACTTAGTATTCATTTATGTGGCAAATAACGACTTAGAACTTATTATAGTGAATAAATGTACTTTTGTGATTATTGGCCACTCTTTTTGGTGGAAAGAGGTATCAAAACTGCATTTTAGACTTTGTTGGACAGATAATTCTTGCAGTAAGCATGGACACGTCTGGTTTATTCCGCAGGAGCTCATGATGAATGAGTCCCAGAGGATGGAGATTAAACTGAAGGCCAAAGAGTTGGAGGAGAACGATCAGGCTCTGCAGGCTAAAGAGTACAAGGAAGGTCTGGTGGCGACTCCTGCAAGGACTGAAGCCAAGGGCCATGCAGCCGCAACTGTTTTTGGCAAGCAGGAGATCAGCAGGGAGCCAAGCAGCACTGCGAACACGTTCCAGCCAGGATCCTGGATGCCCACTTCAAAGAAATGACTGGAGACATCCACACACACTGAGAATGAAGGTTTATAAGAAATGCACACGGTTCTGGAATTAAAAACTCTGTGAATGACTTTAGTTGGAATATTAGAAAATGTTTCAGTTTTAATTTATTCATCAGAAACATGAAACTCATGACTACAGCTGTTGTTAAATTTGCATCAATTTACCATGTCTTATTTTTTTAACCCCCTACATTGGATAAATAATGATGTTATTAACTTGCTTTATATATACAGTACTGTATATTATAAATAAATGTTTCTGTTCAGTGCCCTGAGATGACTTCTGTTGTAACTTGGCACTATATAAACTGAATTGAATTTTGTTTGTGCTTTCTCCTTACAAATCTAACAAGGATGCTTTTATTATATTTAGTACAACTCCTGTAGTGTAGATCATGTTTAGAAAATATGTGTAAGAACCAAGTACATCCCAAGATACTGTAGCTTCTGGAGCAATAAGTTTAAATGCCACAAGTCACAACATTTAAAGTTTCACTATATGAAGTTATTCTATCCGATGATGTTTAAAAAAGAAATAGCAGAATAGTATATGAGTATGAGTGAAAGTTTTTCATTTGGTGTGCATTGTAATTAAATCACTTTCACAATCAAAACTTGAGATGTGCAGCTGAAATAATTAGTTTACATTCAGTCAAAAGCAGTATTAAAAGATAGTGACTTTTCTTTGTCTATATTTTTAACTATTTACATGTTAATTTTCAAAAAAAAAAAAAATTTAACTAGTGGACAAATCTTTCACTTGACAATAGATTTTAATAAAAAGAAATTCCATCCACTATCTTTACTCGCGTCTTCCTTTTCGGTTCATGAGGCTCACTAGTGCCCATGTCCAGTCATCACTGTATGCAAGGCGGGGGACACCCTGGACAGGTCTCCAGTCCATCATCACAAAGTCAATTTTCAATAGATCTTTAGAGTAAATCCTTATTTAAACACCTTTTTTTTTAATCGTGACAATTTTTCCATCCTTAAATTTTCTTAAAGCCTTCAAATACAGTATGTTTAAATTAAATTTTGTCTTTAAGCTGTATGAAACAAACTTGCAAAAGCAGGACCACAAGACTAACTCAAATTTGTATTTATTGTTTGTACACCTTGCCAGTTAGTACAATTTCTAAATACAAGAAGTTGCTTCTGGTATGAGCATGAGCTTTATATATTTGTATTTATTCATAAAGTGATGTGTTTTAACTGAGAATACTGGAAATCTGGTTCAGTGTTATCAATGTGTATTAAAATACAAGAACTGATGATTTAATCTGTTTTCTTATCATTCATAAAACCTTTATTGAACAGAAACTTGATTTGATTGCAGCTGGACTGAGCATGTTTCAGTATGCTCAAAAACATCAGGTCAAATCAGCAGTAAAGGGATGTTCATGGAATGCAAGGTGTAACAACAGCTGCACAATATGGCAAAATATTTTTGTAAAAAAAAAAAAACTGATGACCACTGAGCTCTTGCTGACCAGAGTCCCACTGGGACAAGTCTCCTCTTGTCATTACTGTCCATCGCAGCAGCACTGTCAGGCCTATGGGGCCAGTGTCCCGCTGCCTGACTGTGAGGCGTAGTGGCCCTGGGTTGGCAGTAGGGCTGGGAAAAGGAAGGGCTGGGACTGATGGCTGCTCGTCCTTCTCTTATGCCCTCATCCTTCCCCGCCCCCTCACAAAAGGCTCAGTCTTTCTTGGTCCCCTTGGCCTTTTTTATGTTTTCCTGACGCTTCTGCTTTTTCTTTTGCTCGCGGTCACGTGCCTCAATCATTTTGGCCAGCTTCCAGGACAGCAGAGCACTGGCAATGAACAGAGGGGTCAGAGCCAATATGATGGTGGTGAGGAAACCGTAGGGGTCTTTGGCAGCCCACTCCACAACATACTCTGCCCATGCTCGAACATCAATCATCCTGCTCGGCAACAACCTGGATAAATCAAACCTGTGAGCAACAGGAGAGAGTGGGACATGAACAGCTAAGAGATGCAAGATGGATTACAAAATACAGAACAATTATCCACAAAACCAGCACCCACTGATGATAATTCTAGGGATGTATGGCAATAAACAAAAACAGATCTTTCAGTTCATCATTTTCTGTACAATTTATAGCTACTGGCTCTTTGGGAATTTGTTGGTGATTAAGTACACTTTTGGGTCTGTCAAATTATTTTCTTTAACAATTGTTATATGTTCCACTAAATAAGAACAAACTATGTCTTTGCAAAGGCTGACAGTAAAAATATGTATCTGGTATAGAAATATCAGAATAAAACAGGGTTCTATGCCAATTATTTTGTTTTATAGTCACAGCACTGGTTTGTCTTGTGGGTTTAGACTTTTTTTTTTTTTACATTATAATTTAAAGCTATCAAACAAACTACATTTTTTAGTTTCCTGATGCATGCTCAACAATCCAGGAAGAAAAAATCCAGAGGAACAGACTTACCGGTAACTTTTTTAGATACATTTTTAGTTATTTATCTATTAATCTTTATTTAATCAAGCAAATCCCATTGAGATCACAGATATATTTTGCAAATGAAGCCTGCAAGTTTTTAGGATTTTAAAACTCGTATGTAAAAAGAATAATAGTAAAAAAGAGAACTTGTTAGTTGTAACAAATTAAACCATGCATAACTTTTAAATTAGACACAAGAGGTCATCAAAATAATATTAAGCAAGTAAAATTGAAAAACAAAAATGATACAGCTGTTAGTTATAACTAATGCAACAAAAAATATAGCATCAACTGTTGTACTGGTATTTTTTTCTAATTGCTTTCATTTGTCAAACCTACACACAAAACACGTTTTATTCAAATTTAAAATACATTTTATTTGCAATTTACAACCATAAAACTCACTGGAAGATCTTCACAGGAAGTTATTAAAACTGCTTCATTTCTGGGTTAAAGCCAATTGGATTCTTAGTCTTTATCAGAAAACTTAACATTAATGGCATAACATTGATTATCAAACTAAGCATAAAACAATCCAACAAATTTTAACTAAAACTAATATTGATTCTAGACATACCGTATGTAGCTCAAACTTAATCACTCGAGTGTTTTTTGAAACTATTTTGGGGAAAACACGTGATTTCAACTATCTTAATATTGTCTAAACAAATAAACAAATCGGAGAAGTAAAAATTTCAGTATAGCTAAACCTAAAAATGTTCTGACTGAAACATTTCATGAGTTTTATCTGAAACACGCAAACTATGTCATTTGAAGGGTTTTTTGTTTGTTTGTTTGTTTAAATAAATTGGTATTGTTTTCAACGTGTAGGAAATTACCACCCAGCCTCCCAACATGCTAACGGCTAACTTTAGCATCACCCGCATAACAGCTAGCATCATAGCAATGGAAAGGCGGTTTCATATACAGTTCTCGGACCGAGCCTTGTGCTAACAAAACAAAACCTAAGATTATCCGTGAAATTACGTGTTGTGATAATATTACTTTTAGCTCACAGGCCTATTAATAATATTGCGAGGCCTAACTTTAGGAGCTAATGCTCATGCTATATCGGAAGAGCGCACCAGTACTGCGTCTAATGTAAAACAAAAAACGCGTATTTCATATTTTAAAATGATTATAAAATCTTGCTGTAAATACTGAATAAACTTACCAAAGCGCAGAAGTTAGTGCTAGACCCAAGACAATAACCAGCAGGACCGCGATTGTTACAGGAAGTAAAGCGGTCAAATCATGAGGCGTTCATGTAAACCTTGAGAATGGGAAGAAAGCTCGTCTTTTTAAATCTACATTACAGTATTTGTTATGTTTATTTTTACTTTAAAGTGTTATCCATTCATAGAACTGATATACTGACGTTGTCAGACTCATGTCATTTTTTGCACTATACATTAGCGTTTTTGTTTGTTCGTTTTAAAAGTAACCACTATGAAGAGGATTTAAATAACCAAAATTATTTAGGAAGTAAGTCTGAATTCATTCTGGCAGAATTGTTGTTTTCTTGTGAAGTTTCATTTACCAAGCTAAATTTTGTCTATGTAAAAAAATTAAAATAAACAAAAACATGTAGAAATTCTGTTTTTTACCATGATTTTGAATGCATCATGAGTTCTCGCTCGTGGTTGGATTAGATTGTTTTATTCGCTCATGGGAAATGTAGTTCTTTGCTTTAGAAAAGCGACAATTCATATAAATAAAATTTAAAAATATATCTCCTGTTGGATTTCAACTTGTTGTACTCCTTCATTTACATTTTTCAAAAGAACTGTAACAAAATTTTAGCTATATATTCCAAAATCTGGGACCAGTTTAAAACAAATGCATTGTTTTATCCATCAAAAATTTGTGGAGCTATCAGGAGCATCAGCGTATTGTGGAGCTATCATTTCAGCAATGATCATATCTTTACTTTTTTTCTCTATGTAATGGAATTGTTTATATTTAAAGAGTTCATATTTAAGCAACTAAAAAAAGGCAAAATCTCAAAATATTTATGTTTCATTATTAGAATTTTAACATAACTGACATATTACAATCTAGACTATTACTATAATGAAATGCAATACGTGGAGTTTACACTGAATCATTTTATAGAAAAATAATGGTTGTGAAAAGTTGCAGGGGGAAAGTGGTTTATTTTGTTTAAATCTAGTGAAAATAAAGTTTGTTTTTTGATTAAACTATTGTGAAAAAGCTCTGGTGGAGAAGAAAGCAGGGAAACAAATTTTAAAGCAAGAAAAAAAGCAAAGCCTCCAGTGGCTCTCTGAGAAAAAAAAAGACTAACATAACAAAGGAGGACCTGCTGGCTTTGTGAACTTCCTGTGGGGAAGTATTGAAACCAAATCAGGTTAGGCCACATCTGCTCTGTCCATACGGCATGGATCACTTTCACAGTGGTTCAAAGGCCAGCCTTTTAGACGTACTCACAGAGGAAGGAGCGAGGCAGCTGGGAACACATGCAGCAGAGGACAGACACATTGCAAACACTCCTTCTGGTTTACCAGCATAGTTTGGGCCAACTTTATAGAGAAGTTAGAGGAAACATCCCCAAGGTGTTAGCCTTTTGCTACATTCTTATCATTCTTAGCTTCTGCTGTTTCAACAGGCATCAAGAGGAAGATGGGCGATGCAACCACACCCTCACCCCCTTATGAACATTTTACTTAAACAGAAGTGGGGCCCCCTTTTCATGATGCAGCTAAAGAAATATTGTTCTCAGAAAAAGGCGGAGAGTCAAAAACAAACAGAATTTTATGTTTTCTGGTTTGTGTGGCAAACTTCATTTATAAAATCAATAAGGTATTAAAGAATGTCTAACTTCATTTCAAGAAAAAAATGAATGAACTGTGCCAAGTATCCTGAGTCGAAAGATTAAAGTGCATGTCAGTCCACTGATCAGCAAAAAAAACCTAGTTATCAAATATTTAAATCAATAAAATGTTTCAGTTTAAATGTACTAATTGTGATGTCATGAAGAAATTCATAAAGTATAGAACTATAATTTGCTTTTTTGAATAATTTTGGTGATGTTTGTGACCTTAAATTAAGAAATTGTAAGCAAATTTTGTAACAGGATGCCCACTGTTTTACATACAGAAACAAGGTCAAGATGACTTTATTGTCATTCACACCACATGTGGTACATGTGGTGGAACAAAACTATGTACACAGGATCCCAGTTACATCCAACAAAAATACAAATTGTAAAGAAAAACTGTAGTAGGATTTAAGATACGAACTAAGAAATATGCTAAACAGCAGAAGTGACTGAAAACATGTCAATGAGGGCGACGTCCTTGGAGGAGCTGTTTGGGATGGAGAAGTCTAACAATTTATTATATTTGGTATTTACTCTCAAATTTGTTGCATTTGCTGCAAGTATGCATGATAAAAGTGCTTTGTTTACATTGAGTGCATACCTGCATTTCAGAATTTTGTGTCAATATTTTAACCTTGCAGTATTTAAACAAGGAAAACTTTTAAAGTTTATTTCATAGTTTACAAAGTTCAAAATAAAAAGTTTAAAATCTATGTTATGTTCTAGTTAAGATTATTTTGTAACCTTTCAGGGAGCTTCCTTCCAAGATTAATCTTTTTTTTTTTTTTCACATAGAATGAAACAGCTCATAGTAGCAACTGAATGACTCCTTTTAAATAAATATAAAGAGCCACATGTTTGATTAACAGACTGATGTGGTGTAGTAAGCCAAACATCGGACCTAAATGGCTGATGTAACCAAAGAGGACAAGCATGTCCCACTCCATATCTTCATGTTCCTCCTCCTCCCACGGCCTTTCATTCCCTGACAGCTGAAAGTCTTTTTAAACCTAAGCCTCAAAAACAACCATCAGAGCGGTTGTTGAAGAAGCTGAGCCCGGGGTGATTGCTCAGGCTCCAAAGGGGAAAAAAAGTCAGTTTTCTTGCCCCCTTTTTACCCCTGTGGGAAACTGCTAGGCCGCCCCTGGATTAAGTCCCCGCCTTTAAACTCATATGAGAAGGGAACTTCAAAAGCCGTCGGCCGCCGGGGCTCCGCCCTCGCGCTCGCGAACGGCTTCACAAAGGATTTGCCGACGTTCGGGAATTCCGCCTCCAGTTCCTTTTATAGCGCCACTCGTGCGCTGGCCGCGTTCCAAGGCCCCGCCCATCCCGGTTACTTTGACAACACAAAGGGACTTCACGGAACTCGCAGACTCCGCCCACCGCCCCAAATAAGGACAGCCTCTCCATGTACGGCGAACAATCGGTGCGAGAGTGCCCTTTTTCTCTTCCTTATCCCGTTTATATGATCGGAGAGGAACTGCGCTTCAGGTTGGAAGCGGTGCGATCATGGCCGAGCGAGTCCCGCAGCCCCCGGCCAAGCGGCTCTGCTGCCGGCCCGGCTACAACTCGGCGTGTAGGCAGGGGCAGCGGGCTGGAGGAGTCCCGTGCGGCGGCGGCGCTGGGTCCGCTTCGGGAGCGTCTGGAAACGGGAAAACGCACCACCCCGAATCGCTGCTCGACATCGCGGCGCGCAGAGTCGCGGAGAAGTGGCCGTTCCAGAGGGTGGAGGAGCGGTTCGAGCGGATCCCGGAGCCCGTCCAGAGGCGGATCGTGTACTGGTCGTTTCCGAGGAGCGAGAAGGAGATCTGCATGTATTCCTCGTTCAACGCCGGCGGGGAGGAAAGTGGATCTAGCGGTGACAACAACGACGAGACTCAGCTGCCTTTCCTGCGGGGTGTCACTCTGTTGGAGGGTGGCTGGGTGGACAACGTATTGCAAGTCGGTGAGTGGACTAAAGCGTGAACAAAAAAGCAAGGGATCGAGCTGTAATCAACAAAAACATTCTCTCAGTTCGCATTTTCCGCGGAGACATCCCAGACTAAAGGGCTCGTGTTTGCTCTGCCTGCTGTAAACAATGCGGGGTATTTTAAAGCCCAAACCCGGAGTGGAAGCCCACTTCTTGTTTTTAACCACTGATCTGTGCGCACTGAATTGCCCCCGAGCAATTCCAATTGGAAGCTTAGGACTTTGTTCCTATTTTTGTGCCTTTCCAGCTCTCCATGCCCCCACCAGTGGGTACGCAGACAAAAGCCCCCTATATCGTTTCACCGCTGGCTAAATAGACGATATTTAGAAAGGGTGGGAGGGACGGTGATTTAAAGCCACAGTGCTTCTATTTTGTTTGCCAAACACCTTTGTGAGACACACTGAAGCTTTTCTTTAGCGTCCCCCAACATTCATTTTAAAAGCCCAAGCTGAATGCACCCATAAAGACAAAAGAGGGAGTCCCCCCCACACCTTGTCTTTCAGATGCATTTTTGTGGTGCACACCTTGAAGTAAACAGAGGTGCTCCAGGCTCAGAAACCCCGCCCCCCCCCTGCTTCTTGCCTTTCTGCCTGCCCTGTCTTTTGCCAGAGCCAGAATATTTCATTGCATTCGTCAGTGCAATAGACTCAGCTGTCAATCCGACTCCCCACCCTTGGAAACGGTTCAGGATTCTAATCCCATTACCCTCCCCAGTTCATCTGAATCTTAATGCATTCTGTAAACAAGATTTTATGCATGATCTTCCTCCCTCACTCCCTCATCCGCTCCATCTTTCTCCCTGGTCTCCCCCCCTCTTCCTCCTTCACTTCTTGGCTTACTATCCACCATCGACCCCCACTTTCCAAAGAATCTGAGGAGATGGCTTCAGCTCTTGTGGGCTCAGAGAATGTGCAGTGCACAATAGTAGCCATGGAGCAGACAGACAGGCAGGCTCTCCCTCCCTCTCCCTGGCCTGTTTACCAGATTCCCCAGCATTAGACTCATTTGTGTGCTCACTCGTTTGGGGCTTCAGGAAGCCGAGCACTGAAATAAAAAGAGGTATGAGGCGTCACTAAGCAGATATGCGTGTGCGCGCTTTGGAAAATGGTGACAAAGAGGGGGAACGGGGTGGTTTTCTGTGGCTATTTGTGTGCAAGCGTGTGTATGTGTGTGTCAGTGTGTGTGTGTGTGGGGGGGGGGGCTTGATAAACACGGGAGAGGGGCTGTGCATGTGTCTGTGTGTGTGCCTCTTCGTCTGCATGGGCTGTCAGTCTCGTCCCGCATGCTCACAGAGAGTGGAGGATGACAGGCGTGCACACAGCAGGAGGAGGGCATGCAATGCTGATTGCAATTTTTGCCCCAGAATTTCTTCATTTTTTTTTCTAACTGGGGAAGATAAAGCCAAGGAAGAGCAAATGATAAATAAAAGATGCAATCTACTCCAGGGGACAGGCAGCCACTGGAGGATGAGGGCTTAAAAGCAGGGCAGCTTGGGGAGCGAGGTGGGGTTGTGGGGGGTGCTGTCAACCACATCACACACCACATGTATTGGCCCATCAAACACATACAGTGGGCCTGGCCTGAAAAATATAAATGCAGGGTAATTGTGAGGATGGGTAAGCATGTGCACACATGCATGGCTTTGTGGCTTCTGCGTGTTGGTGCTGTCACCAGGATGAGATTCAGCGTTGATGATGAAAGACAGGAGAGAATAGATGAGCGGGTTATTGTGTAAGGAGGGGAGGTGGGAGCTAATATACTTGAATGGATCTGCTGTTGCTGTATCCCTCTGCTTCCCCTCCACCTCCCTCTCCCAAGTGAGCAGCTATAAAACTCTCCATATTTACTCCCCTAAGGCCAACTACCAGCCCCCCCCAGTCTCCTGTGATTATTCATCTTTTTCTCAAAGACATTAATCACACACTTTTTCCTTTTTTTTGGGCTCCATCTCTTTCCATACATCAGTGTTACAGACGGGAGAGATGTGGGGTGGGGGGGAGGCACTTTAAGGGAAGAGCAATAGATCGGGTGTTATCAAGAAAAAGAGGGGAAGCCTAGAGGGAGAATGTGGGTGGAAAATGCAAAAGAGGAAAAGAGGCATTGAAATGGTGATTGCAAGTGAAGGGGATGTATGAAAGTAAAGAATGAAGCTCAGAAATGGGGAGAGAGTGAGATAGATGGCTTGTTCTTTCTCCCATTGCGAGCTCATCTGTTCCAATGCCAGCCTTCGGGATAAATATTCATATATGAATGCAAGTGTTATCTAGCAGTCCACTGCTCCTCAGCTATAAATACAACCCAGGTTCAACCCCCTCTCCCTTCTGTCGTATCGCCAATGAATTTGTCACCTGCTGAACTGGTAGGGGAAACACATACCTCAAGTCGTATGAAAAGGTTCTGTGTGTAATAATACATGAAAAACTTTAAATGAATTGAATTAAATATGCATGCCCGCTTTGGAGGAAGCAGTCCCATAACGGCAGCTTGTCTGCCACGTAAAATTACATTGTTTCTAGCTGATCACAGAAACGCCAGCAATTCTCAGTGGCGTGCCAAATTTCACTTTCCTTCAGTGTGTCAGTCAGATTGTGCGCTGTGTGATAGCACAGCATAATTCACTGGTAACGAAAACTTCCAGACCTGCATGTTCTCATCGCATCATCTGTTCTCTCCAGTCCCTTTTGTGCCGTTTGGACTTATTGGCTCATCACTCTGAAAAGAAGGCTAGCATTACTGAGCCCTGTCCTCTAATTATAGAATTCTAATCCTATGGTTCTAGCATGGCATGACAAAGCATGTTTGCACTTCATTACCCTCCTTCCTGTTTCCAGTCTGGGTCAAGTCCATCCCCTCTGGTCTCATTTGTTCAAGACGTAGACGACCATGCTCCTCCTTCTTTTGACCCTTCATTTCCATGTTTCTAACTCCTCCCATCTCGGGCCACAAGTCTTTGTTCTTAGAGATTAAAAAATACACAACACTAACTGCCCACACACATCACCACCACCTTGTTCTTACGCTCCTCTTACCGTAAGCCCCTCATCCCCTAGGAATGACATACTGATGCCTGGCATATGTCACTTTCTGCGATGTCATTAGCGTAGGCTACGTGCTAGAGCCTATTTATCCAGTTCTCCTTGTTAAGCTAATTTTTACACATGAGACTGCATGTCATTTTATCACGCCACTGCCCCAAATCAGAGTGATGAGGTGGACACTTTGAGGCTGCTTTAAATTCCAAGTACAGCGAAAGTAGATACTGTACGCATATCTCGTCGACTATTTTTGGTGTATTTTCCACGGTGGTGTTGCTGGAGAAGATAGGCCTATAATATTTTGCTTCTCCCCTGCCCAAAATATCATTGCATGTCCATGGTAGTCATGCCTGTTTGAGTGTGAATGTCATCCTCCTCTGCTCCACCTATTTTAGAGACAAACCTGTGTGTGTGTGTGTGTGTCTGTCTGTTTTTTGCATCTGCATGCTCATAATTCAGGTTAATTTGCTCACGCTCTGCAGAATCTTAATTAGGTTTCTGTGTCTTCTACTCCTGTTCACCATCTTTTCATCATGATGTCAGTGAAAGAGTGCAATACCATGCGGGTGCTTCCCCTATTTTTTTTTACCCATCTGTACATAGATGACGAAACTCATCATGTGAACTACTAGGCAAAAACTTATATTCAGTCTTTTAGCAAGTGAAATGGTAGAGCAACGTGTTATTTAACGTCTTTATGGTATACGATAAGCTCTGGTATGCTTGGGCTAAACTGTAGCAATGCCTGCCAGTATTTACAACACAAAGACAACACCAAAAAAGCAACAACAACAAAAAAGATTTTATAAACACTAGTGAGTCTTTGTGTGAAAAAGCAGTAAGCCAAATCCAAAGAGACGTTTGTGCCACTTCTAAAGCTAAAACATCTCAAAACTTCTGTCAAAGAACACACTCATTCACATACACACACATTATTTGTATTTGCAAGAGCCTTCAAATGTCCTCTCGCGAATCCACATTGACATTTAAAGCATTTTGTCCGCAAAGACCCAGATTTTAGGATGCCAAACGTAAATCTTGCTAGAACACGTCCTCTTCGAGATCCTGCCAGGCTCTGCTGAGTTTTGTGATGGGTGAGGGCTTTTTCTCAGTGTTTGTGTGTGGGCTGTTTCTTTTCAAGTGGGTGGATCTGGTTTTATTTTCCTGTTAGGGTAGAGCGTTCCTTTATCTTTTTACAATGCCCCGTTGAGAATGAGCCCACATGCCTACCACCAAAGACAAGGAGACGGAGCGCTTCCAAACATGCTGTTGGTGTGTGGGAAACCCATTTGTTTGTCAGGAGGCTTAACTTGTGACTTAGGACTGAAGAAGTGCTGACACAATGTTACTCCTGGCTGCGAAAAATCTGTCCTAACAGAAAGGTTTTTATTAAAGCACGGGGGCCAAGATGGGGTAGAGGCAGGGCAGCCAACTCGGGACCCAAAAGTCCCAGGTTTGATCCCCAGTCATTGCACATCTCGTGGTGTCTCTGAGCAGGACACCCTATACCCAATTGCTCCCCGGGCGCCTTCAATAGCTGCCCACTGCTCCACCTGGGGGTGGATGAGTTAAGTGCAGAGCCAGTTTCGCCATTGTATGGGAACATACAATGATGACAACACATAACACATTATTATTACTAAAAGAAAAATGTGAAGAGCAGGATTTTTCGAGGAGTCTGAAAGTTGACCTAAAATCAGGTGAACTGATACCATCTGTTGATGGAGCAATCTGATCCAGGATCTGGAGCCTCAGGTCTCCCCTTAGGCATGTGACTAACCCTGAGCTTGTATCGTCATGGAAACATGGCCGTGCCTAGAGCAAGTGTAAACATCTGGCTGTCTAAACAAGAGGGGCACCAACTGCATGGGTGTGAGGAGGCTTTAGAGAACTTGTCCTCTCTTTCTGGCTGTGTGTATCTGACGGGATGAGAGAAACAGATTCCAGGCCTTTGTCCGGTTATGTTGGCCGAATGGAAAGATGAAAGGATATCTTTCAGCTGTGGTGCAATGGAAACACAATTAACTTGGTTTTTCTTTGTCTGGAAAGTGTGTCCACTCAGGCAGATGTGTCCTCACAAACGTTGGGACAAAATATATTGTTTTGTACGCTACATATCGCTCAGGATTTTCATTTTACCAGAGCTTTTGTTTGTTATGTAACACTGCTTTGTGCTAGATAACATCTGATGCCTTGTGTGCGAGCAGATTAAACACCGTTTTCAAGTTCAAGTCAACTTTATTGTCATTTCCGTCACATGTGGTACATGAGGTGGAACAAAATTATGCACACAGAGTCCCAGTTACTCCAAAAAATAGCAAAACATAAATTATAAAAGAAACTGTAAATAGGATCTTAGATATACGCTAAACAAACACCAACCGGTGCACTAAAAGATCTAATATATACGCCAAACACTTAGAATGTAAAACAATACGGCGTAACAACAGCAGCCCGAACATGAGTCTATGTGAGCAGATGGGTATGTATGAATACAGCAGCATGGATAATCGGCAGCACAGATAAGTCACTTATCATTTCACATTTTATTATCAGTTAAATATATTATTTTTCTCCAAAGGCAGAGTCTTTTAGGGGTCATTGTAAATCAAACGTGTTTTCATTACTTTCACAACTGGTCCAAGGTGTACTCCACCTCTCACCCAATGACTGCTAGAGTTAGCCACCATGACTGCATGGAAACATGGGAAAAGAAAACAGATGGGTGGCTTTTATTTTACAAGAGAAGTGGGAAAAGATAATGGATGGATGGACTTTTAACTAAAGTTCTGTTTTATAAAGACAGCTATGAACTTTGACCAGTAATAAATGGCATTTCCAGCAGGTCCAATGTTTGTTTTTGCCTCAGTTTTAAACTCTAACCATGTCAAATTCAAGGTGTGCCTTTAGATAAGTTTTTTGTCACTCTGGAGCATAGCCTCCTTTAGCCATTCTAACTATATCCAGCTACAATCATCTCCCATTCTTCACTTTTTTAATGTTTTTTCCCCAATATATACCATTGGACCTTCCTGGCATTCCCAGCAAAAAACAGCATTCCCTTTTTCCAGTTCATCCACCTGACTGGAGCCAGCTTCTGTGCTATTTCTGGATCCAGACATAGCTTCCTCCTTTCCCCTCTTAAATCATCGTTCTCAGGTCCAGACCTAAGCTGCCTTGCATTTGCCACAGCTTTGCAGCCATCACCCAAAGACTTTTCTTCATAAATGACATTGCACACCATTACAGGCTGGGAGGGCAGTGTACGTTGGCTCTTGTTTGAGTAAACCAGCTAAAGTAATAAAGTTCAAGTTTGATCTCTGTAACGTCTGTCTCTGTTACGGTCTGGCTTGTCTTTTGTCCCAGACTGTGGCTGCTGGGCGTGTGTCAGCACAGCTCCTCGGCTGGCTGGCTCTGTCTAGGAGCCGCTGCCCCTCTCGTCCCTGTCAGAGAATGAAGCACAGCAAGCAGGCGATGGAAGGGCTACTAAATTCACAATGACAAGGCCCCTATTAAAAGACGTTTCTTCTATTTCATTTAATGACTTTTATTACCAGCACCTCCTCGCTCTTCGATTTGGCAATAATAACAACGAGGTAATGCAGCGCTCAGCATTCTCCTGTCTGATTTCCCGTTTTTTTTTATTTTAATGAATTCCTCTTTGCACCAATGAGGTGCTGAAATAAGCACAAAGCCTAATACTCTGCTAACTGCAGGGAAGGGTTTAATGTGCCGGTATGTATAATGCATCTGTTCGTGTGCAAGCCTTACATATATGTAAAAGAACACATTGTAGCGTGCCTATTTAAAATGACACAAATGTCAGTGCTGCTGCCGAACAGAACCTCGGTGCAGTTTGGTCAACAGCTGTTTTCCTTCAGAAGCCAAACAGCTTCAGAGTTGACGTAAATTAAACAGTTACTAAGGTTCTAATTAGAAAGGTATTTCTAACCAAGCTTTGCTCCTAAATTTTGAGAGACTGTTATAGATTTATCTTTTGAGGTTCTTTCAAACTTCTTCAGAACTAAGTAAAGTCAGATTCCTTCTGTTTACTTGAACTGTGCTCGTGTGTTTGTATGGCTCTGTGTGCTAATGGCTCAGCAAGGGTGTTTATGAGTGTGTCAGGCTGAATAAAGGTGAGGCATGCACGGTGATAAGACGGTGGATGACATTCCCGTCTGTCATCTTTCTCGCCCTATCTCTTTCTGCTGTTGCAGGCGCACACTTTTGCACACTTTTCAGATGTACGCTTGCTTCACGTTCCCAGGGCACCTCTAACTAGGCGCCGTAGAACAAACAAGAGCTGGGGCTGAGGGTTTACCTGCCACTGACCTCTATTACTCACACATTCTCTGATAGAGGTGTTCACTCGTTGACTAGTCCCTCCCTCTGTTATTGAGCTGGCCCAGTTTTGACCTCCTCACTTGACCCACAGGAATTTACAGAAGTCAGAGGTCAATCTGGTCAGTCTGCCCCTCCTGTGGCTGATTACTCAGCTTGGAAGATGGCGTCATGCTTACATTATTGTTTTTCAATGAAAAGCACATGACCAAAGGCAAAGATCGGCTGCATGATTGAACGTGTGTTTTGCACATCTTTCTCACCTGAGAGTTCGCTCTGTCAAAGGACAAAGCTTATACCCTGTCCTTTTGTGGAACAATCTGGAATCCGAGCCAGATCGAGAGGAGAGGCGGTGTTACCTCCCCCTCCTCGTTTCTTGTCTGGCAAGCTCAAGTGCCATGTGAGCGTTGTACTGTAGAGGAGGAGGCCCTGAGAGTGGAAGCTGCCTCTGGCTGTGCCTGGTCCAACGATGCCGTGGCTGTGTGGCATGTGAGACATGCATTCATTGCTCTGTGGCAGAGCTGGGCTGAATAGAGTTAGAAAGGCTCTCCAGGCATGAGAGCAATGGAGACAAAGAGAATGAGGGAGACTCAAAAAAGAAGGAGGGCTAGGATTTCAACTGATGAGGGAATTTAGTTTGCCTTTCTAAAGAGTTTTGTCTTTAAGAACTTTTTTCTTTTTCTTTGCTTTCTTGCTTGCTTTTCTCTTGCTTCCCTTTCATCCTCTTATTGTCTTTTGCTTCTCCTCCTGATCACTTCATACCCATTCCCATCCTCCCTCCTTTTCATGTGCTCTCTTTTTGTGTTTACACTTTCTCAGGGTCTCTGTTTCCCCTCGTCTTGATTTTCCAGTTTCATTTACCAAACCGTGCAACAGAAACTCATTGTATTTACACTGGCCCTATCTAGATGCAGCGTGTTTGCAAATGTGTGTCCCGTGTCTACACTCCAAAAACAAAGCTAGCTGCCTTGCTAAGTCTTGCGCTGAGTGCTCACAGCCTTTCTCCAGACCTCAGGGGCTATTCCTGTTACTACACCGAAGATCTGTTTTATCACTGGCTAGAATTATGAGGAAAAACTAGACTTGGCCTATTTCCTGTGGTGTTTTATTTCCCGCAAGTTGCTAAACAATCGTAAATTAAAATGTTATCCCATCATAGTTTTAATCAATGCATCAGCTGCACAGATTTTTTTTTTGTTTTGTTAAAAAAACTCTTATAAACATTTTGCCTTTTTAGCCGCTTGCATTTTTAGGAGGGTACTCTGAAAAGGGCAGTGATGGTTTTCTATTTGAATGGTTACTGGGTAAACAAACACGATTGTATCCATGCCATGTTTTGAAGAAAACGGGATTTCCCGAAAGGTGAAGTTGGCATGGGATCTGACATTTGTAACTTGGCATTGTTGAGGACGATTGTCTGCGATCGTGCGTGTTTGTTCCGATTTCTCTGCATTTTTGCCACAAAACTCACTATATGTTTGCCTGGCCGTCTGGGTTGCCGTTAGGCGACTAGCTGTCCCTCTTGGGTGGCTATATCATTTTACCCCATACCCCCTTCACAGCCAGTGACAGCCCCAGCCCAGGGAGACGTGGGTAATGGTCCTCTCTGATGTACACCCTGACTCAATTGAACTGGATGGCAGACACACGCCTAAAATAACAAAAGCAGGGGAAAGACAGAGCGGGGACTGAGTGGGAGAAAGGGAAGGAAGGAGCCAAGCGATCGATAAAGCAGGGACACATTGCCTAATAAAGATTTATTTCTTTTTCTCCCCCTCGCCATTCGCCTCGGCAGGGCAGAGAGGGGGAGGAGAGAATGTGATTAGTGGTCTTCTTCTCCCAGGGTGCCTCTGATAGCATGTGCGTGCATGGCAGTGTGTTTGCCTCAATGCGTTTTGTGTATTTTTACATCTCTCGTGTGTTTATCTCGTGCGTCTGTCTCTCATCCCAAGAGCAAAGGGGGTTAAAAACAGCCTCTGTCGTTTGTTTGGCCAGCAGTGGCACAAGCAGCTGCAGCTGTGTCCCTGCCCCGATCTCTTCCTGTCAGCTAATATTTAGGTAATCTTTGGTCTGGGACCTATGGGACTGGCCGGAGCTCCTGGTGCCCCATCCATCTCACACTGATCTATATTCCACGCTGGATCCCTGTGCCATTAACCACCACCGAGGGGAAGATGGAGCCACAGAGAGGTAGAGCGAAGAGGAAAAGGGCAGATGGGTGGAGGGAGAGCTGTAGAGAGACAAGAGAGTGATGGAGAGGAAGCAATAGAAGGAGGAGGGGAGCTGTCTCCCATCTCAACACTAAATGAGAAGTAAAGGAGAGGAGGTGAGCCAGCTATTCTAGCCACAGCAGAAATGTCTACCACTAATTCAGAGGATAAGTCTGTGCAAGGAAAGTGCACTCTATTGGGTTTGTTGTAGGGGTGCACCGATAAATCGGCCGGCCGATTTATCGG
>JARVGS010001792.1:14598917-14610124 GCA_031762315.1 Hypsolebias antenori | reverse complement strand
ATCGGAATCGGCAAGTCAGACTTTGTAGAAATCGGTTATCGGTGATCGGCCAAAAAACTGCAATCGGTGCACCCCTAGTTTGTTGTTCTATTTAAGAGCGCACAACTCCTTTTTAATTTCCTGGATGCTGTCTTGACCAAGTCTTTTATACTTCTGTGGCATTACTTCAACATATATATATACAGTATATATATTTTTTTTTCCACGTGGATGTTTAAATAAAAACAGGTTTGCGAGTGGAGCAGGATAACTGATAAACAGAAGCAGAATTGCAGGAATGAGCGAACCATTTGTAAACGAGTGGGCCACTTCATTGATATGCATTGTGTAGTTCTGAGGGGATCCACCTGCGAGGGCTCTAAGTGCTGAGTCATACACTAAAGACTAAATGCTTTTATCCCAGATGCATGGCCCATCTGAATGGAATATAATAGGCTGTAAAGTGCTTTGCAAGCAGTGGCTGTTTGCCCCATGGAGAACCCTTGGCCCTCGTTTTTTCTGCACCCTTCTCTAAACCTCATCTCACCACATTTCTGGCAGGAAATTGTGTATTTTGTTCTGCTTTAATGGCAGCATTATTATGAGAGTTGGTCTTTTTTTCTTGTTCTTGCAGTTCATTTAGAGAGATGTGTTTGATTTCACTTCTTCCTCTCAGGCCTCCCATATCGTCCCCCTTCAGTCGTGTGCGATCTCTCTGCTGCGTTGCACGCATGTGTTTGAATGTGGGCACCTGTTTGGGGATGGTTGTGTGTATGCGTGTGTGTGTGTGTGTGTGTGTGTGGGTGATGAGGGTCATGCCTGCAGGTCGTGCGTAATGAATAGCAGGGCTGTTGTTGAGGCACAACTGGTTGAAAAGGCAGTAGCCAGAGAATAGTTCACCAGTGACGAAAGCCGAGGAGGTGGAGGATGGACGGATGAGTGCAGAGAGAGAGAGAAAAGGAGCAGTAGAGTCGCTGAGGAAAGAAGAGAAGAGTGGCCATAGAGCCAGCGAGCCTTAACCACCTTCTGTCAGTCTGTCTGCTCTCAGTGCTGTTTTCTCTCTCACAGGAATCTAATGGCTTTTCCACTGTCCACTTTCCAAACCTCCACCTCCCTCTTCCTCACTCCTCTTCCTCCTCTCCCTCTCTATTAGTGCTATTTTTTTCCTTACTTATTCCTCTCCATCTCCTCTCTCTTGGCTAGTTAAACAGTCTCTGTGCCGTCTTCCCCTGCTACCTCCCCTCCCATTCCTGCTTTGCGTCCTTCCAGCTGTTGGCCAGGAGAACAGCTGACTTAATCTAAAGCTGGGGCCCCTGGCTCTGTCCCAGGCTCCAACCCTAGCTCTGCCACAGCCTCCCCCCAGTATCTCGACCTCCCCCACCCACCACCCTCCTTTCTTTGCTTCGTCCTCTGGCCTGCAGCCCCAGCTCAGCTCTGGCCCTGCCTCTGCTCGACTCTCAGCGGTTCCCTCCATCCCACCTCATGGCTGAAAAAGCCTCAAAACCCCTCGTCCCATAAGCCTGCCCTCTTTCGCTCTTTATTTATTTCTTCCCCTCTCTGCTTTTTGTTCATGCATTTGCTCTCCCTCCCCCTTCCTTCCTGCTCTGACAGGCTTGTAGCTGGGCCTCTGGTGCTGTCCCAACATATCTGGTCTTAGGCCTCATCCAGGCTGGCTGCAGTTCAGTTCTTTGGCTCCATTCGTCAGCCACTGTAGCCAAGCATCTTTCTCTCTCCGACTAGTCACTGTAGCTCACTGGGACTCGCTCTACTCAAAGCAACACTCGGTTTGTACATTTGGTGAATTCTGGCTCAACACTTCCTACAGATTCTCAGGCTCCATATGTGCCTCTTTGTTTCCGCTGACTTTTGTTCCTCTGCATCTCTTTAACTTGAGCCGGCAGACTCAGCCCCGGCACAAACACAAATCTCAGCGCTCCCAACGTGATTCCAGCGAGAGTGCAAAGCATATGACACATGATTGGCAGCAGGGAGAGGATGGGGAAAAGCTGTGAAAGGAGGAAATGGGCCTTGTCACTTCTCCAGACAAGCCGGGGGCTCAAGTTTGATCGCTGCCCAGGGATGGGAGCCTTTGTCCCTCCTCTCCGACCTCTGCAGCTGTCAGAGCGAGAGTGCAGGCTTGCGTGATTAGGTGCAGGCCCAGGTTTTGCCGTCACTCTCACGAGCAGACGTCAAGCATAAAAGACACATGTCAGAGCTCTTCATTTTTTTCGACGTCCAACTGCTCTGCTGAGCGACTGAGGGCTGACCGGATAAAGTTCAGAGTGTACCCCTTAGCTACGCTGAGATGCACGATTCCCTTTGATTTAAAGTGGGACTGTAGCTTTTCACAGCCCCTTCCCATTTGTCTCGCTCTTATTGTCTTGGTTGCTGTTGCCATATTTTGCTTCTATGTACAGTACACGCTTGGAGAAGAAATTGGGGAGCAACAAAAGTTTTTTCTGTTGACTGACATCTGTAGGATGATGAAAGCAAATCACAATGTGCCAGGTCTTCAAACGTGCTCGTGTTCCTGTGTTAGTAGGCAACAGTGCAGAATAGCAATTCTCAATGTATATTCTTGCCAATAGGAAGGAGAAAATGAGGTCAACGTTCTTTGTCAAAAAAAAAACATTGACCGAAGAGATCAAGGGTGACCAAATGAGAGACTAAATGAGCAGGCTTATGTACGTCAACCATATCAAACTCTTAATTCGTTTCATTCCAACGAGACCTTTGATGCACCTGATTCTGCGAGGATCCTTTATGGACTTGTGCAACAGTAATTAACTAAACATAGAAGCCAAGCAGAAGTAAGCAGCTTTGTCATGCTCTCCTAACCTTACAGACTATTTCCTCTGCCTTCTCAGTTTTATCCTTCGTCTCGTTCAGGATGGCACCCATTGACTGCCACTGACCTAATTTGGGCAAATTTCTCTGACCTACTTCATGGTTGAATGCTGACTTGCAGCGGGAGGTGATTCTCTCACACCCGGGGATCTCAAAGTGCAACCATATAGTCAAATATAAAGAAAGAAACTGGCCTTTTTTTTGCGTGTGGTCTCAGAGGTGACATAGTTCTTCACTTCACAAGTCACTCAGGAGACATAATCAGCATAATTGCACGAGGATGTGGTTATTCACCAGTCATCTGTGCAAATGTTAATTTGAGCAAATTTTATCAAACGTCTGGAGAGTCGTTGAGCATACAGAGGATGGATCGTCAACATGGCAATTCCTTTACAAAGAAAGAACAGTAGCCATAGTGATCTCCCTTCCTTTGCTAAACTACTTAAAATTATTTTGCGGGTCGCCGTATTTTTTGATGCAGGTTTTATTTCTTAGTCGACTGGACGTTTTCACCTCTGGAGGGCTGCAAAAAGGTTGTCACGGTTGGATCAGTCATCCTCTTTATTGTTGCGACAGATAGTAATAAACTTGTCATCCTGCAGCCTCCCACAAGAACGTGACATTTTGAGGCAAGTCTAACCTGAATCCATCTTTCAGTTACGACCAAGCGTTAGTCTTTGTTAGCTTTTATGCAGCCATGCTCCAATTTGTTTGACAAAGAACCAGAAAGGTGTTTGCGTTTTATGAACGTGCGTGTGTGTATATATGCCCTGTTTTTCTGTGTTTGCCCAAATCTTCGAGGGTTGTCTCCCCCAACAAATGCAGCCCCCTGAATGCAAACACTCACCCGCACATACAGAACCACACGGGGCGGATATGTGTTGTCATGGCAACACATACAGATGACCACAAAAGAATAGGGAATATTGTCTCCCTCTTGTCTAGCAAGGTGCAATTTATCTCAATGCAACCTATGAAAGGCAGCTATTTACATGAAACAAGAGCTGTTCCAGGGAAATAGAGGTCTCTCTGAAGGTTTTGATGTCAGCTGCCTGCTTTTAGCTTGAGAGTAGAAACCTTAACCATGTAGAGAGGGGGAGAGGAGTAAGAGCTGTAAACTCAGTTCCCTCATGTGGCTGCAGCACTTCACCCTGAAAGTCTCATTGTTTCCCCTCTGTGCGCTCGCAGAAGGCCAAGCGTAGCGTGTGATTTCAAATGCTCACAGTTTGCGCAATCCAGCCCTCTTGCCTTATAACTTATCCGTAGGAGCTAACATCAACGTCAATATTTACAGGAATAGCCTGCAGGCAAGCGAATCGACCACCTCGATTCAACAGAGACATGCTCAACCTTTCTCTCCCCTCACCCTCACTTGTCCTCATCCTGGTTATTCCCATTCTTCAGCAACAGCCAGACAGACAACCAGGTCTTGAAGAGATTTTCCTTTGTTTTGTGTTTGTGTGTATAGACAAGGTGCATCCTGTGTACACATGCGCTAGATCACCGACAGGACCATGGTTTTGATGCGGGCTGAACGTCTCTTTGAGAGATCCTGGATGACGCGTGTCAAGTGATATTAAATGTGAGAGAGCCTCTATTTCTCCCTCGCCGCCCCCACTCGGTGCATCCTATCACCATGGAACGTGTCTTCTGTGGTTAGTGTGAGCTATGACACTTTTCACTGGGGCTTTAAAGGTGCGGAAGGACACATCGGATGCACGAGGCCTCACTAGACACTTTGGCCTACATAAGCTCATAAGCTGTTGGAAGATCAGCAGATATAGCACCTGAAGACAATTCCTGTGCTGCGTTACACATACAGTGTTCATGGTCATTATATAATCTAGGGATGCACAATATTATCGGCATGGTATCGTTATCGGCTGATATTAGCGATTTAAGTTAAATATCGAACATTCTATCAAAATAACCCACCAATATAAAAGGCTTCTAAGTTAATTTTTAATTTAAGAAACTGTCAAGTATATCTTATAATGCACTACTACTTATGCCCTTTTCACTTGTCACTTGTGAACAGGTTGAGTTTAGATTTGTGAAAAATTACAAATTTGCACTGTTCAAGTGTTGTCATTGTGTTAGAGAGAGTAAATGTCATGAATAAATTTGACATGAAACATAATCCAAGTTGAAGTGTTACATCATTTTCAGCCTCCTTTTTGGCATCTGCATTTGGTAGCAGGCCAAACTGACAAAGACCATGCAGAATAATGTAGTACTGTACTGTATTTTAATTCCACAGCAGAGAAAGCTATGTAGTCTTTGTAAGTAGGTCTAGGGGGGGAAATATCGATATTGGTATCAGTTATCGGCCGAATAAGTTTTAACATATCGGCATATCGGATATCAGCCAAAAATCCAATATCGTGCATCCCTAATAAAATCCCCACAAATCAGAGTTTAAATGGGTTAAAAAACTCTGTATAGTACTTGCCTACAGCAATGTTAGTTGTTTTAAAATTAGTAAATGAAAAGTGTGCTCTTGACTGGTTGCATCCCAATTGGGTGAATCCTTTTTCTTAGTGTTTTCCTTAAACTTATACCTACTTGACTCTAAATTCAAACACGCACAAAGTGGTGGTTAAAATATTTGTCTCCCTTATGAAAATAATGTGCCATCAATTGTTTCTGAATAGAAGCAACATCAACATGCCCCTAAGTGCCATTTAACTACCGGTATTTCACAACAGAATTTCCTTCACATAATTCTTTATCAATGGTGTTAAGATCAATCAAAAATAATACAAAGCGGAATACCTCAATGTAGATGTAACAACAGTTGTGTTAATAAAATATGTTGAACTGGGAAACACATTTACGTTTGAGTTTCTCTCATACCCTTTTATTTGAAGTGCTTAGCTGGATAATTTCAGTTTAAAGGGGCAAATAGCTTCACCTCTTCATCCTCATCTAACTTCACACACACAAAAAAAACTGCCACAACCTCACTTAACAACCAATCTCACCCAAAAATATATACAGCCTTCAGTAAATGTAGGACTAAAAGGTGGAAAAAGCCATTGGCTCATCTCTTACACCTTTCCGTCCAGGTCACTCGCACAGTGGCTACTTGCTACTGAGATTTTTGCACACGCTTTCACAAGTGTCCTCTACGTTGAAAACAAAGATGTAAATAATAGATGACATGTAAATCAGGGAGTAAAAGATTAACCTATTCTTGGTGAATGTTCAGCCCCGTTTCTCTGCAGTACTAACGCAGTATCCGTGTGTGTCTGGTTCCATCTTTGTCAGGTAAAAATACCTGTGAGAGGTGGGGCTGTACGCAAACAGCCAGAGCAGCCAGAGTTGTGTGGGGTGTGTCCAACAGACAACAGCAAGTGTGACCTCAGTGACTCCAGGAAGGAAAGGGTTACACACAAGCCTGCACGGGCTGCGTTACGCAAACTGGCGGCTGGCTGGAGCTGAAAGGGGAAGTGCTGAGCTCAGAGGAGCACTGGCTCAGAGCCATCACTCCCTCCCTCCCTCCCTCCCTCCTCTGAAACACTCCCCCATCATCCCTCCTCTCTCCTCCCAGCCTCTCTGCTACAGCTGAGCGCTCCCCATGTTTCCCACCGCCAGGCGTGGTGATGTGTGTCTGTGCTGGAATGCAGCTTCCCCCTCGGCTGGGGCCTGCGAGTGCGTTTGTGTGTGCATGTGTGTGTGTCTGTCTGGAATGATGCCTCCCCTTGTCTAGTGTGTGACGTCAGTACACACAACGGGTCAGCTCAGGGCTAGGCAGCATTTTGTGCATGTGTATCATGGGAGGGGAAAAGGGAGGAGGAGTCGGTTGTTGGAGAGAGAAAAAGGAAAGAGGAGGGGTTGTTTGTGAGCAGAAGGAGGTTGACTGCAGGGAGTCACTGAGGCCAGTATGCGTGCATGCATGAAGGCATCATGAGTGTGTGTCAAAGGGTGGAGTGTGTGTGCGTGTGTCTGGTGGAGTGTGTCGGGTGACTTTCCAAATGAAACGGGAAGGGTAAAAGAGTGTAAGGTTGTTTCCTGGCGTGGAAAAGTGGACTTAAAAACACACAGAGTTATGCTGTAGGTTTCAGTCCAGTTAGTGCCCGGCTATTTTCAAATGCAAACACATTCTGTTCTCTTTCAGCCACGGTGGCTGTAACGGGGGCTTTGTGTGTGTGTGTGTGTGTTCTGTTTAGTCTTTAACTTTTTTACCATAAATATGCTTTCACGTTTAGGTACTTTTTGAAAGATGTTCTGATAAAACTAGCCGATCAAAGGATTTATGGGTCAAAGTTCATGCAATTTAAGCAAATCTAACACATCTGTAATCACTTTAGGCAAGCCCAGCAAATATCACTTTGGCACTGTCTGGATGCAAGTGTTGCGTAAGACCCAACAAACACACATTCCAAAACCCAGCGAAGATCCATCCCATGTTCTTTGTTTTTGTCTTTCTTACGTTGTCCACTGAGCCGTTGCAGACTTTCTCATTTAAACACTGATCTGCTGCCTTCGTGGAAAGGCGGCCATGAGTGCTGTGAGGCCTGTGCTGCATTGGTTTGTCATTAAAGGCATATTCAAGCTCTAAAGGACCAGACAATGGCTTTTCGATGGATCCCATTACCTCCACGTATAGCACGCGTTGCTCTTCTGGGACAGACCTTTTGCTAATTACACACATTTATTTCCAGCCAGCTGTAATTCCATTCACACTAATGAACCCTGCACATGCATCAGGATAATGTAAAGTTAATGTACAGGCAGGAGATGGAGTTTGCAGGCATCTGGCTTTTCAGCGGAGAGAAATTTGTTGAAGGGCAACTCAAATGGACACGTGCAATGATGCAACACACATTCATTCATGCGTTTCCTCTCTTAAAAGGATAGTCTGGTCATTTTTGACATTATGTTCTGTTAAATTGGAATCAATAGCAAGTAAATTATCTGCCACAGAGTACAAAAGAGCTAACATGGACCAATTTATTATAAATTTCTGGCTTATAAAACAGCAGTTGGAAAGAAAATTGCATTAGCTAATATTAACCCTCTACACTTTTGCACAACACCATTTGGTTATTTTGTCGTTGTTTTCCCAACTGAATACTGTCTGTGTTACTACACAAATTATGCATGCTCTGAGCATAGATCACATATTTGCAAACTGTCCTAAAGCTGCAAAGGTATCCGTCCTCTTGATTGGTGCATCTAGTCAGTCCAAAGGTTTACTGAACTCCTGTCAGACTGATACAACAAACTAGGAAATCGTTTGACTAACCTTAAGCCTAGACTGGATGAAGACTTTTGCTTTGTTCTCCATACTCGGTGCTCTGTGACTGATGTCACAGCTGATGACATCAGCTAAGGTACTAAGGTTTGCTTTTTGACAGAGCATCACCTTAAAATATCTTGATTATTAGACCCTTTAATGTTAAACTAACATGCTGAACAGCTGAATATGGGTCTTCCCCTTCAATGTTGATGTACCAGTTACACCTATTTCTACCATTTATTGCTCTATTCTTCTCATATTTCAGGCTGAGCATGGCCAACGTTATATTTCTGGACTGGTCAGCCTTCTGAACACCAGCCTTTGGGATCAGTCCACCCAGCTGAAACGCAATCTATGCCTGACAAGCCCAATCTGGCAAAATTAGGATCTATTTTGAAAGTGATAGTTAGAAAATTGCAAGTCATTCCTGATGTACTGCGTGGCAACTAAGTGGCAGCAGCCAAGCAGTTGACTGTCATTTTAACTGCCAGCTGATGACAACTCCAATCACCCGCACATCCATCAACGCGCGCGCGCGCACACACACACACACACACACACACACACACATTTTGAAATACACCGCGATCTCTCTGAATCGCATTCAGATTTTGCTGTCAGACACACAAGCGGAAGTAAAAACATTGAAATTCATAGAATATCTCAAAATACTAATTTATGCCCGCTTCAGTCTGTCTGGATAAGTATTCACACTGCGAGGGAGTGTGTGTTGGTGCACAAGGACGTGCGTGTGAATGTGTGGGTGATGAGAACACACCCGCAGAGGAAAAAGAAAAAACTTATCAGTCCACCAGTGGGTTCAAGGCATAAACATGGCCGCCCCTGGAGCTTACTCGTGTTATTCCAGCCTGTCCCACACCTAGGACACACACATGCACACACACGCCCGGAGCAAGGTCTCCTGCAGAATAGCACTGATCTCTGTTTATAGTCTCTGTATGAGTTCTTCCTTATAGGACCACACATGCATGTATGTATTGTTACTCGTAGACCAAGCTACCCTTCAAAATGCTGAAAGGATTGTATTTGTCTTTGTAGCCTTATTAATTGGGCCATTTCAAGGAGCCGCCATGCAGGAAATGCTCCTGTAACTGTGGGTGGGATGGGTTTTTAGAAATGGAGCAGAGGGGGAGGTGGGGCGATGTGCCTAACAGTTCTTGACCCTTCCTCGACCTACGCTGCAGCCTTGCTTTTCTTCAGTTGTGGTTCAGATCTTCTTTCACTAGGGCCTCCGGGTTCAATCCAGCCAAATGGATTAGATTCCAGTCCCGTAGCCTTTTCGCAGTGAGGTTTAGGCTGGCTGTTTTTGGTCAACACTAAGTAGAATCCCATGTTAACGCTCAGTCTTCAGCAGGTGGTCCCCCTTTGGATCAGGGATGCTCCATCAAAGCAGAGTTGGATTTAGGTGGTTCTGTGTGTCCATCTAGGTAATGTGAATAATGGGAATAGCTCAAAGCCAAGTGGACCCTGATCATGTATTTGCCCTCTTTGTTCTTCTCAGTTTCTTTTTGTTTTGCTTCCAAAAGAGGCCATTTGCTTTAACTCTATCATGTATTCCGCATCACAAAAAATGTGTGCACAAATCCACCGGATGAGTACTGTCTGAACCAGACGGTGCCATATTAGATTTAGGTGACAGTCAGTCAGGAACCAATTCAGCTAATAAACTAAATGACCTTGCCACTGTGGGGCCTGAATTTTCTCCATTGACTTGGAATCTTAATACAATTGTAGAAATATATGTACGATGCTCAATCTAATTTAGTCCAGTGATTTGGGTACACTGAGCACTTTTGTTGCAATGATGAGCAAACCTCTTTAGGCCCAGCCCTGATCCCAGCCGACTGATTTCATGTGGGAAGGTTAATCTTGTTTTATAGGGGCTTTTATAAAGGAGGTGTTCTTCCATCTCAGGAGATGTATGTCGAAAACCATGCTGGTCTCAGTTCAGCTCCTTCTTCTTCAATATAAAAGGGGTAAAATCTTTGTGGAGCTCTTTATTGTTAAATAGACACGAGTGGTTCAAGCTCATCTTGAGGAACAGGTAAGAATCCTCTGATTCAGGTCAAAGAGTGTGTGTGGCCCGCTGCCATTAGTAGACTTTGCACACATGCACATATACATCTCCCTGTTCATGCTTGCTCAGTTACATGCTGTTTTTGCTCTCTCGCACAGCTCTTTGGGCCAAGTGTGATTTCACCAGGGCGGTCAGAAGGGGTTTCTAGGGCAACCTCACAGAGGCCTTGTTCTAAAAATGGCCGCCATGGTTACTTTGAAAGCCAACTCTGGCCTCTTGAACATGCACAGAAAAGAGCCATGAGCACCACTTGGGGAGGGGGGTGCTATGTGGATGGGTTGAGGAGAGGGTGGCGGTGAAGAAACCATGCTCTTTAATAGCTAGCACATGAGACATTGAGGGTTTCGTGCCCTCCCCCGACCAGGAGTCATGGGAGGTGTGTGTATGTGCATGTGTGTCGAAACAGTAATATCCCTGTACTCAGCGCTTGGCTAAATTAAAAGGGCATTTTTGGCGCGGGGGGCAGTTTCTGGTGCCCAGACGATTGGATGGGGAAAGGCGAAACTCATTACCTACCCATCTGTCAGAGAGTGAGAGTGAAAGAGCTGTGGGAATGTGGATGGAGGGAGGAAAGGGGTGAGGTGGGGGGGGGATGCAAAGGGCTCGGAAGGTGAAAGAGTCCGATAAAGCAAAGGGAAACAACACCAATTTTTTTCCCCTCGGTTAGAGCACGCAAGTCTTTTATCACTAGTTAGTTTTACATACTCCACATGTTTTTCATTTTAAAGCGCATCACCGTTAATTCTCCCTTTGAGCTCGAAAACCTTCGCTGAAGAAAGTGCAGCTGCCTTTACAACCGTCTGCTCAGTGCGTGTCTCTGTGCGTTTGCATCAGAGGTTGATTTTTCTTTGAGCTCTCTCGCGGCTCCACATGTGTTTGATGTTTTCCGTTCCTCTGGACCAGGGGCCACTCTTGAAACTCAACTCACACTAAACACACTCATCCCCGCAAAACATATCAGTAGGGGTGCACCGATAAATCGGCCGGCCGATTTATCGGCCCCGATTTCCTTAATTTGGGGAAATCGGAAATCGGCCA
>JARVGS010001792.1:14561096-14571573 GCA_031762315.1 Hypsolebias antenori | reverse complement strand
GGTCGTTCGAAGCGCTCGGTTGTTAAGGGGGCGGGGCGCCCTGAAGTATTACGTCATGAAATTAGCATATCATGATATCATTTTTTTTGCCCGGGAAAGCTTTTTTACAGGTATTATCGTGAACGATATGATATGGCCCAGCCCTAGCGGCGCCGTAAACACGTTTTTTTCAACGTAACCCAAAACCAGCGTACATTCTGTACCTTAAACTTGTACAGTACAGTACTGTATTTCCAAGTGGTTAGCTAGCACAGTACCCTACATATTATCAATTATTATAACGTTTGGGAGCCATAATGAAGGACAAAAAGAGTTAATGGCCTACCGGGATGGTGACGCCGCCGTCCTCGGTCCAGAGCGGCGTACAGTACAGTTTTCCTCCGCTGCTGCACCGCGTACCGTGTGTCCGTCCGCAGCTATAGTACATCCTCCACCGTTAACAAACAGAGCTGATAAAGGCTGCAGCTAACGCCTTTTCACCCTCCATCCGAACGTGGCCTGCTGCTAGCTGAAGGTCCGGCCGCAGCTGTAGTACATCCTCCACCGTTAACAAACAGCTGCTAAAGGCTGCAGCTAACGCCTTTCACCCCTCCATCCGAACGAGGCCTCCTGCTAGCTCATGCGTCTGATAGCAGAGTCCGGTCTTCGGTGCGAACGCAGCCTGCTGCTAATTGTAGCTACCTCGTGCGTCCCACAGCAGAGTCCGGTCTTTGGTGCGAACGTAGCCTGCTGCTAATTGTAGCTACCTCGTGCGTCCCACAGCACGAGTCCGGTCTTCGGTGCAAACGCAGCCTGCTGCTAGTTGTAGCTAGCTCGTCCGATAGCAGCTGTAATATTCCTCCGCTGTGACAAACAGAGCTGCTAAGGCTGCAGCTAACAACGCCGTTCACTCGACAACAACTTCCCCCAACTTCTCTCCGCCGCCCGTCGGGTCCTTGTGTCCGGTAGGGGTCTTAGCTCCAAAATTAGCTGCGCGGACTAGCGTTAGCAACGCCCGGAGCTAAACAGCACTGCTGTAAACTGGCGGAAACTGCCGGAAACTCACTAAATGGGCTTAAAAACAATAAAATAAAATAAAAATAATACTAATAATACGTTATTTATAAAGCCATTTAAAACAACCACAGCTGCAACAATGTGCTGTACACATGAAAAAAGTACATAAAAAATTTAAATTTCATATTTTTATTAATTATTAATTATGATGCATTCGTAAGTCTTAGTTGCCGTAAGTCGGGGGCGCCGTAACTCGAAGACTACCTGTATCTGTAAAATTCACACAGGTATAGTCATTGTTCTGTAGGCTCACGTTGATTATTTGTGGCCTCCACCTTGAACTGGTTATCTCCAAATGTTAATCAGTGGTAGACATATACCTAAAACTTGATTTCTGAGAGTTTCAGTGAAATCTGTCCTGTGGTTTAAGAGAGACTTTGCTAAGAAACCGGTTTGACTCCAACATCTAATGCCAAGATATTAAACAACAATGTTCTGGGCTCAAAGCATGCGTTGGGGGATGATGCTCATCTACAGTCGTTCCAAATTTGAGCCCAACACCTGTAAGATTGACTGAGTTATAACTCTTTTTGTGTTCTCTAATGTCACTTGGCTGTGACAGCCATGTTGAATTAGGCTGAGTTCAAAGGTTAATCAGTTGTACATACTCTCTGGAAGTTTTATTAAAATCCATTTAGAGATTCATAATATTTTTTGCCCACTTGCAGACAAACAAACACAAGTGGGCACATTTTGCAGTGGGTAATGATAATATGGACTGTGTTAAATGTTTTTGTGCATTTTTTCCATTAGGTTGCCTGTGTTGGAGTCCACAGCTTCATCAGGTGATCTCTCACGACCACACCACATTGTGTCTGTAGTTCCCAACCGCTACCCTCGCTGGTTCACCCTGAGCCATATAGAGTCTCAGCAGTGCGAGCTGGCCTCCACCATGCTCACTGCTGCCAAAGGTGCACATTTCTTTTGCACATACATACAAAGAAGTGCAGTAGTAATCTCTGATCTGATCCAACCTAACTTCTTCGTGCGTTCGTTTCTATTCTAGGTGACAGTCGCAGGCTGGAGACGGTTCTGGAGTCCATCCAGAAAAACATCCACTCCTCGTCTCACATCTTCAAACTGGCGCAGGATGCGTTCAAGATTGCAACTCTCATGGACAGCCTGCCGGACATTACACTCCTCAAAGTCTCTCTGGAGCTCGGACTACAGGTGCGCAGACACATCACGGCTGCTGGACAAGTCTTTATCTGTACACTGCTCTTTTTTTGATGGTTTCATTGCACGAGTTTAAAAATGAAAGTTCTCCTCATCTTGTTTGAAAAATGCTCTCCTTGCACACCAGCAGGCCTGAGAATACGTGTCACAGTAATGTGCACATATGCTGGCAATGTGCTTTAGCTGCAAACCTAAACTGGAGTGTTGAAGCACAGCTGCAATGGATATATGATAAGGACTGATAAGACTAAACTGGGTGTGAGTGTTTGTGTCATCTTCAAAACAAATCCACCTTCAGGCCTTAGAGTGTATTTACCGGTAGGTGGGCGCAAAATATAGAATACATGCAACTTAAAGTTTCAAAAGTGGCTCTGCTGATGACGCTGCACAAACGATCAAAAACAATCATCAAGTGATCCTCCGCTTGAATGAAGACTTCTATAAAAATGAAAGTTTTGATAGTATGTTGGTCTGGATTGTGCAGGTGTGGGAACACAGGAACTTGAATCGTTCATTTTGAACTTCCAGTATGCCCAAGCTACAAAGAGTGAAACAAGAGCGCACAGATGACATGCAGCTTAAAACAAGGAACACATCAATACAATAATCACAAGCCCTACCCTGAACCTACAACAGAGTGTTGCGATAATTCAGACCTTCATCTGATTCTAAACATTTGAATGTGTGGAAACAGAGCTGTTCGTCAATGATAACTCACAAATCTCAAAGAACCAGCAACATAAACTAGAGAAATCACATTTCCTGCGAAAATGCAGTGTACATGCTTATTGCTGAAAAACTTTGCTGAAAAACAGCTGAAATTAACTAAATAAATTAAAAAAAAAAAAAACATGCTGAAGCGTATCTGAAATGGAAGAACAAGCCTAAGTTAGCAGAAGAAAGCGTAAGGAACACATATTTACTGAATTAGGTTTACATAAGCAGAAATTAGCATAAAAATTAGGAAATTTACAAAAAAAAAAGCTGAAATTAGCAAAAAAAAAAAATAGCTGAAAGTAGCTGAAAAGGCATAAATAAGTTTAAAATACTAGAAGGAAGCAAAAAGAGCTGAAATGAGCCCCCCCAAAATGTGGCTTTATCTGAAAATTATTAAATTAGCATAAAGAGCTAAATAGTAGCAGAAATAGCAGAAAAACCTGAAAGTAGCAGAAATAACTTGAAAGGAGCATACCAAGCTTAAATTAGCAGAGAAAAGTTAATTAGGCTGAAAGTAGCAGAAATTACCACATTTTTTTTCTGAAAACATGAAATTAGCTAAAAATGCTTTAAAAAGTAGCTGAAAAGGTAGAAGAAGCTTAAATTAACAGAAGAAAGCAGAAAGAACACGTTTGCCCAGTTAGGCTGAAAGAAGCAGAAGTGAGCACAAAAAAGAATGAATCTGAAAAAAGCTGAAATCTGCACACAAAAAAACAACTGAAAAGTAGCTTAAAAAAAATCAGAAAGAAGCTTAAACTGTCAAAGGGAAGTGGCGAGAGAGCACATTTTTGCTGAATTAGTCTAAAAGTTGACATTTTTGCAAAAAATAAATATGGAACTAGCCTAAATAGCTAAAATTAGCACAAAAGGCTTTAAATAGTAGCTGAAATAGCAGAAAAACCTGAAACTTGCATAAATAAGCTGAAAGGAGCATAATAACCTGAAATTGGCTGAAAGAAGTTAGAAGAAGCTCAAAAATGTTGTAGTTAGCAGAATTAATCTAAAAGAAGCACAAAACAGCTGGAAAAAAACCCAGCTGAAATTAGCTGAAAATAGTTTTAATTTGCACGAGGAAGCTGAAAGAAGCTGAAGCAGAACAAAATGTGAAAGGAGCAGTAAAAGGTTGTAAACAAAGCTAAAAGGATGTAAAATGAGCTCAATTTTCTATGAGAAAAAAGTGGCAGGAAAGGCTAAATATTTCACAAAGTAAACTCTCCTGAAAGAGCTGAATGTTTTGATATGTTCCTGTTCTTGATTTTCTACATCTGCCTTATAATCTGTCTGTTTTAGCAACTTTTGACATCTTTGCTTTAACTTGTTTAAAAAAAAAATCTGTATTTCTCTCTTATGATTGTCTATTGTTGATTGTCCAAGGAAAATCTATTGCTGTATTGTTGCTGTTGTCATCATCCTTAGTTTGTAGCCAGGTCTCTCTTGTAAATGAGTCCTCGAGGCTCACTGAGATTAACCTGCCTAAATAAAGGTTGAATGAATATATGATTTGTTGAAATAGCACAAAAATTGTGGAACGAGAAAGATGCTGAAAAACGTACGGAACAAAAATGGATCACAATAGTGTGAATGCTTCATAACCATTCAGACAACAAGAAACACTGATACCAGAGATGAGACCAATAAGGAAGAGAGAAATAAAATAGTTTTAAAACGTTGCTATTTGCATTAATATAATATCATATGCTTAATTGATATGTGCTTTTGTTGATCGTCTCTTTCTCGTTGGTCCACTGTTTTTGGCTTCTTCAGGTGATGAGAATAACCCTGTCCACATTAAACTGGAGGAGGAGAGAAATGGTGCGCTGGTTAGTCACATGTGCCACTGAAGTTGGTAAGTCCTTTTCCAAGATGCATGTGTTTGTTTGTCTGATTTCTCTTAACATTTTGTCCATACTACCCAACGTGTGTTCTCCAGGTGTCTACGCACTGGACAGCATCATGCAGAGCTGGTTCACCCTCTTCACCCCTACGGAAGCCACCAGCATCGTGGCTACTACAGTCATGTCCAACAGCACTATCGTCCGCCTCCACCTTGACTGCCACCAGCAGGAGAACCTGGCTTCATCTGCACGCACACTCGCCCTGCAGTGCGCCATGAAGGACCCACAGAACTGCGCCCTCTCTGCTCTGACACTCTGTGAAAAGGACCACATTGCCTTCGAGACAGCCTACCAGATTGTACTGGACGCTGCAGCCACGGGAATGAGCTACACACAACTGTTCACCATTGCACGCTACATGGAACACCGTGGCTACCCGATGAGAGCGTACAAGCTAGCGACGTTAGCCATGGCTCATCTGAACCTCAGTTACAACCAGGACACGCACCCAGCCATTAACGACGTGCTGTGGGCCTGTGCGCTCAGCCACACGCTGGGCAAGAACGAGCTGGCTGCTGTCATTCCCCTGGTGGTGAAAAGCGTGAAGTGCGCCACCGTGCTCTCGGACATTTTGCGGCGATGCACGCTGACCACGCCGGGCATGGTGTCGGCGCTGCACAGCCGCAGGAACTCTGGGAAGTTGATGTCGCTGGACAAGGCGCCGCTCAGGCAGCTCCTGGACGCAACCATCGGGGCCTACATTAACACCACGCACTCGCGACTTACGCACATTAGCCCTCGCCACTACAGCGAGTTCATCGAGTTCCTGGGAAAGGCCCGGGAGACTTTTATGATGGCTCACGACGGACACATTCAGTTCACCCAGTTCATAGACAACCTGAAACAGATCTATAAGGGCAAAAAGAAGCTGATGATGCTTGTGAGGGAGAGGTTTGGCTGAGGTGAGGCTGGGGGGTGTCAAACCCTCCTCTTCCAAGCTAGTACTTTTCTATTAACTTGAGTCTGCCTTTTGAACTTCTTTTGAACTAACAGACACGCAAGAAGGAAGTGACTTGTAACATGAAGCAAAAAGAGAACGCAAAAGATGACGAAAAAAGTCAACAGAGCCACATGCGGTATTATTGTTCTTGCTGTTATTATTGTTATAAACATTATTACTATTATTATTATTAATATTATTACTACTCTGTGTACAGAAGTGTTTTTATTTTTCAGAAGAGAGGAAATTTGTCACATTGTGAATGTTGTGTGTATTTCTCTACATGTGTGCGAGACGAAAATGAAAAGTGAAACGGCTTTTAAAGATTTTTGTTTCTTTTTTTCTATGATTTAAAGCTTTTTTTTCCCCCCCTATTTCTGTGTATGTTGAGTTCCATGATGTTGAGTGGCTGAAGCCTTTGTACAATAGCGCTCATGTAAAAACAAAACCAACAAACAAACAAAAAAATACAGAAGAAGAAAAACAATGGCTGCGTCTCGGTATCCTCAAAGAGAAACTAAGGCTTTAAACCACACGGAGCACCTCCTTTTGTCTAGGCCCTCGCTGGTGGGCACTGGGCAGCACTGCACAGCCTAGCTCGGCTCGGCACAGCTTGGGTCAGCACTGACGGAAAGCCGCATTCAGCAGTTTTTTCATGCTCATCAGCAGCACTTGAGCAGCCATTAGCTTTCTCTAGGTTCCAGGCATTAGCTTCCCTCCAAACAAACAATGCTTTTAGCTAACTCATGTTAGCCTTCCTCTATAAAACGAACCAGTTCCCCGACAGACGGCAGTAGGTAGGTGCTGCAGTGATGACAGGCAAATTTAAAACTTATTAACTCATTAGTTCTAACATTGGACTGATAAAGCAAAGTTTTTTTGTTTTTTTTTGTTATTGAAGAAATTCCCAAAGGGAGATGACTACCTCACAATAGGGTATTGAACTTGTTTCCATTATTACAAACATGATATTTATCAGCTGTAATAGCCCACAGTGTTAATTAAAAAGACAAAACACTGTAGAAGTCCAATGCTAAAGCAATCTCTGAGATCTTTTGACGTGGGGTTCTGTTGAACAACCTCAGTTTGGAGAAACCAAGTTTAATTTTGACAGCCCTGATAAGCTAACAGCTAGTCCGCTGGAAAACAGTGGATTTCTACTGTCTTAGAATAACTCCAATCTCAGACATGTCTCATAAGTTCCTGCCAGTTGTATTTTAAAACATTCACACCACCAACAGTTTCATATTACAGGAATTTGAGGTTATTTGGAAATGTGAATAGCAGCAAAAGAAAGCACAATATAAATTTTTTTGGCCGATAGTCGATATGCTAATATGCTAAAATTATTTGGCTGATGACCGATTCCAATACAAATATTTTTTCCCTAGACCTACTTACAGAGACTACATAGTTTTCTCTGCTGTGGAATTAAAATACCACATTATTTTGCATGGTCTTTGTCAGTTTGGCTTGGTACCAAATGCAGATGTCGAAAAGTGGGGAGAAAATGATGCAACACTTCAGCTTGGATTATGTTTAATGTCAACTTTATTTGTGACATTTGCTCTAACACAATGACAACACTTGAATAGTGCACATTTGTGAATTTTCACAAATCTATACTCAATGTTGCGTATGATGTCATAATGTTGTGCTGGCACTGCAGGCATCCTTGTCACTGGGTTGTCATACAAAACAGATGGGGGGCCGAGATGGGGTAGAGGCAGGACAACCAACTCGGGACCCAAAAGTCCCAGGTTCAATCCCCAGTCATTGCACACCTTGTGTCTCTGAGCAGCACACCCCATCCCCAATTGCTCCCCGGGCACCCCTAAAAACTATATAAATATATAGTGCCTTTATATATATGTATGTATATATATATATATATGTATGTATATATATATATATATAAAGCAACTTTTATATCGGTGAGTTATTTTGATGGAATGGCCGATATTAAATTTTATCGTTCATATAGGCTGATACCGATACTATGCCGATAATACCGTGCATCCCTAAGCAAAAGCTATCTGTAGCTATAGTATGAATTTCATCATTCCAACAGAACCATAACTTGAAAATGCAAAATTTAGTGATTTAAAAAAAAAAAAAAGCAAATTTCCATGAAATTTTTAAATAAATTTTGAGATGGTAGCAATCCACTTTGCTCTTGGCCTCCCTCGGACTAGCTGTTAGGGTTAGGATGTTTCTCCAAACTGAGGTGGTTCAAAGATGTATAGGACCAATCAAATGTTCGTAACCTTTCCACAAAATCTCAGTTTAAAAGATCCAAACTATATCCCTTTAGGCGGAAACTCTTGAGTTAGATACCCACAAATCTTCCTGTGCTCTGCTCTGCTGGACGTCACTGCCTTCGCATCATTACCCCCACATCACCGCCCTCGCAAGAAAACGGCTCTCAGAAGCCGAGCTGTCCCCACACTCATCTTCACAGCCGTCACTGTGTGGTATTTTCAGACCAGGCCAGTGTCACTTCCCTCTGTGCATGTGAATTGTTGAAATTGGACTCGCCGCTGTTCTAGTTAATTGTGTAGAACATTTAGAAACCAGAACGTTCTCAGGGATTTCTCTACACAGGAAAAAAAAAAAAAAAAAAAACAACCCAAAACAAACATCTCACTACCAGGAAACCTAAAAACACAACATGAGCAAGCATTTATTGTACTCTGTATATATGCCATAGTATATGTCTGAATATGGAGGATCTGAAAGTATATGTTAACTAATTTATACAGAGTATTCTATGTAATGTGAAATACTTGAAGCCGCTGTAGTTTGCTCTTTCTGGCTCTCCATCTCTTTCTCTTTTTTTGTCTTCTCTTTTTTTGTTGTTATAAAAACATATCAGAAGGACTAGGATGACCTTGTTGGTAACTTTTTGGACTCACAAGGCCACGTCTTCATGTTTGAGACTCTGGGTTTGTGAAAAATGCAGGTTTAATCTCTCTGACGGAGGCAAAGAGGACTATAAGTAGCATAGGGTGACTATTTGAGAACAATATTTATTAAATGTTTGAAGAAAAAAAACACTGTTGTTGTAACTTACAGTGAAACACTATTGGAAATAATAGAACATGCTTTACATAAGAGCTATTTGAGGGTGGATCTGGTTAAAAATAGTGACTATCTTTCTTTCTTTTTCCTTCAAATTGAAAATTTTTTGTCATCTGTCTCATTTTTTTCTTCAAATTTACACCCTGATGCTGGCGTAAGGCAAAGTCAATGCTTCAGCGTATCATTTCAAGGTTTTTAAAACGAGTCTCCTCAGTTCTTGTCACACAAACAGCCAAATGTCCACCGTCCTCTGCAACGTTCAGCTGTCCTCTCATTGCCTTTTTTTTTAATGCTGATATATTTTCTGTTCAGCTTTTTAACTTTCTCTTGTTTTGTTGATGAAAGATAAAAGCAGCCTTTTCTCTTGCCTTGTCTTAACGCTTTAAAGTAACCAAACAGAAGATCTATCTAACAACCAAACGCGTTCAAAGAGGTGAGAGACAACCAACCTTGGTCCCAGCTTTAGTGTCCTTTATTAGTAAGTGAATGGCTGTGTAACTCGTGCTTTATCAAAGCAATTCCTCACGTGTGTTTGATGGCAAAAACCATGTTGTCCAGTGTCTCGTTCTCTGCAGAAACAATTTCCTCTGAGTCTAGCTGTTTTTTGATTTTCTGTTTGTGTAGGACTCTTCTGCTCTCCCTTTTTATTTATTACAATGACCCATGTACACATGCTTATGAAATTAAGATTTGATACACCGATATCAATTTATTTATGTAACTAAATCACTGTTTTATAATCTTGTTAATGAGTCAATAATTGATTTTTTTTGTTTGTTTGTTTTGTTTAAATAAAAGTTAGTTTTTTGAAATGCACCTGTAAGCCCGCTCAAGCGCGGAAGCATCTTATTTTGTCTCAGAAGTTCTGCCTTATATGGAAGCCCATTTCCGTCATGAAAGAAAAATAAAAGCCCAACAGGAAGACATAATTTCGACTTTCAAAGTCACAATTATGAGAATAAAAGTCATAATTTTGAGTTTTAAAGTCATAATTACGAGAATAAAAGTCATAAAACGAGTTTTAAAGTCATACTTATGAGAAAAAAGTCATAATTTCAACTTATAAAAATCATAATTTTGACTTTTAAAGTCATAATTACAAGACTAAAAGTCATAATTTTGAGTTTTAAAGTCATAATTTTGAGATTTAAACTCATAATTTCAACTTTTCTAATTTAACTTTGAAGTTTGTCCTTTGCCGGACACTGTGACTCTACAGGAATGCAACTTCCTGTCAGACACCGGTAGTTTTCCTGTATGAATTCATTCATCCAGTGCATGTCCCTCTTCCTTCAAACATCAGTTCTTTTAAATAAAGGTATGTAATGTATACATCTTTTCATTGCCACTTTATACAGTATCGAAGCCCATTTCCGCTATGAAATATGAAATAAAAGCCCAACAGGAAATCATAATTGAATTTAAAGTCATAGTTATGAGAATAAAAGTCATAATTATGACTATAAAACTCATAATTATGACTTGTACTCTCATAATTGTGACTTTAAAACTCATAAGTATGACTTTTATTCTCGTAATTGTGACTTTAAAACTCATAAGTATGACTTTTATTCTCGTAATTGTGACTTTAAAACTCATAAGTATGACTTTT
>JARVGS010001792.1:14517936-14534214 GCA_031762315.1 Hypsolebias antenori | reverse complement strand
TTCCTGATCTTATCCATCCTTGTCACTCCTAAGGAGAACCTCAGCATCTTCATTTCTGCCACTTCCAGTTCTTTCTCTTGTCTTTTTGTCAATGCCACTGTCTCCAGACCATACAACATAGCTGGTCTCATCACCAGCTTTGTAAACTTTTCCTTTGACCTTTGCTGACACTCTTTTTGTCACAAATCACTCCTAAAACTTTTCTCCGTCCACTCCATCCTGCCTGGACTGTCTGAAGTCCTGCACCTTTGTGACCTCTGCTCCTTGTAGGCTCACTGTTCCACCGGCCTCCCTCTCATTCACACATGTACTCTGTCATGTTTGGCAGTGGTCTTGAACCCAAGTGCAGACAGACATGGGAAAACTCAAATACAAAATAAACAATTCTAATTTATTTATTTTTTTTAAATGGCTGACGTGGCAGCAAAACACAAAAATTCAGAGCACGGGAGAACACAAACAGCTGTAAGAAGCACAATCCACAGACAAAGTGAAAACATAAAGATGCTAAACTTAAAGGGACACTAACGAGACACAATGATGAGCATCTGGGGTGAGTGGGACTTATGAACAGGTGACGTAGAAGTTGGCAACATGAAAAACACAGAGGAAGGCAGGAAACAAGATTCTAAAGAAAGAACACAAAACAAACAGACCTCACACTCTGTCTTACTACAGCTGACTTTCATTCCTCTTCTTTCAAGTGCACACCTCCACCTCTTTAAGTTCTCTTCCACCTGTTCCCTGTTCTCACCACAGATCACAATGTCATCTGCAAACATCATTGGTCACGGGGATTCCTGCCTGACCTCATCTGTTAGTCCATCACCAGAGCAAACAAGAAGGGGCTCAGAGCCGATCCTTGATGCACTCCCACCTCCACTTTTAAGCTGTCTGTCACTCCTACAGAACATCTCACCACTGTCCTGCTGTCCTCATACATGTCCTGTACCAGTCTAACATACTTGCTGCCACTCCATATTTCCTCAAGCAATACCACACCTCCTCCAGTCCATCAGCACCCTGTGTGATAAGAGTAAATAAACATGTAAAAGTAGAAAAACACATGTTTCAAAAGGATTTTTGTGAAATAATGTAGGACTATTTAAATTGCTGCATCATATGTGGATAAGATTAATCAAATAGGACTTTAACTCATAAAAGTTCATATGAGTTTTCAAATGTAAAACAGTCTTAGTGTCTGCAGCATCTTAAAACTATTCTGTGATGATCAGGCTCGTCTGGATCTTTGCATGCAGTTTGGCTGACTGATACTTTTAGAGAAGAAAAAAAAACAAGAAGTCATTATTAAAGAGCAAACCATCAAATATGACTATTACAACAAAAGCAAACCATCATTATGAAATCATTTACGTAATTTATTTGCTCATTCCAGTAGAAGCGCCGAACTGCGCACTTGCTACATGAACTCAGAGAAGACTTAGCCAAAGCAGGAATGTTTCACCATCTTCTTGTTGAACTGCTGCACACTTTAGTCTTGTTAACATTAAACTTTTGAAGAATTTAGTAGCATGGAGATTTTCCTTCCTCCTGTGCATCATGAAATTATTTACGTTTATTTAGAAAAAAAAATAGTTGCATGTTCACAAACTATTGCTGCGGTTTGCAGCTTGTTAAACAAAGTTTAATTGTAGCTACTTGTCACAAGTTATACATGTGAATTATGATCTGTTTTGCACAACAGGGTTTTTTTTAATCATTTTTATTTTTTTGTCATGGCTGTTCATTTTTCAAGACTTGCAGAAGCCTGAAAGTATTAAAAGCTTTGCACTAAAATTATGATTTTGCAAGACAGAGAAAGGGTCAGGACTAGACACTTCTAATGTTACTACAACTATTTTCAGTCTATAAATAAATTTACTAGTCTAAAAGCATAATCAAGCTCTTAATGTTGAAGTTCCAAGCTTGTTAATATTAGTCTGCTATCTTTTCTGGCCTGGTTTTTACCTCACCACAGCTATTACTGTTCTCATTGTTGTGACCCCAGATCATTATAGTGTTAATATACAACCCAGAAGGCAGGATCAGCTCAGTCACTTCCCTCTGAGAACTGAGAAGTTTGCAGACTTACACGCTCACCTGCGCTTTTGTTTTTTAGAGCTCACTTCTGGTCAGCATTTTGTCTCACGCTGTAACCGGGTCTGCAGAACAACCTCTGACCTCCAAGAAGCAGCAGCGAGCATGGACCTGAAGAAGCAGCTGTTGTCCTTCGTTCGGATGTTTCTACCTGCTGTAGGATTTGCCTTGACTTGCGTCGGGGCCTACCTGGTGTCCCTGCAGACCGAGCACAGCTTTCACTTGAAGCTTGTTCCTATTTATGCCATGATTGCCTGTGGCTTTCTGGCTATGCTCGTCGGGGTCTTCTGGAACCTCTACAGCATGAGGAGCAAAATGTACCAGAGAAGTCGACGTGAGCGGCACATTCAGATCTTCACGGTTGCAAGGTAAAGCAACTCAAGAGCATGATTTATTAAAAAAAAAAACCTAAATGTTTCTGTCAAAGAACTACCATTAAATTTGTGTTAAACTGCTGTCAAGTTAAAAAGCAGTACTCATCTGTAAGATGAAAACAAGTTCGCATTTGTTCTTATCTCATCTGAATCTTATAAAACCAGTTCAAGCTGATTTTTTTTCCCAGCAGGCCCAGCTGTTTTCCTCCATCATATGAAGAGTCGCAAAGTCACATTAGTCCTGGTCATCAGCTTGAGGGGTTTGTTTCAGCTGACAGAGGGGTCACGAGTCCTGCTCCTCCTCTGTACAGCCAGGACAGTTCGGAGGCTCCAGACTGCACATGGAGCTGGGAGCATCCGCCTCGGTACAGTCAGGTGCTTCAGACTCCACGTCAGCAGATGGGTGCAGGTGAGCAGAGCGAGGTCTCGTCCCCAAACTAAGAGGAAGGATTACTGATAAAAAAAACAGGAACGCAACAGAGCTGAACTGTGTTGAAGGTCCTCAAACGGTTTCGTTTGCTGATTTCTTGAGCAAGTTTGAATTGCACTTTTCATTCAAAGGTCTAATTCATCCAGTGTTAAACCAGGAACAACTTACTGTTTTGTGCTGTAAGTCAACCCTACGTGTTTACAAATGTAAATAAGAATGTTTTAAAAGTTTTACGTCAAAGTTTTATAGAATAAAACCATTATTATATGTTGTGCTATGCTCCTTTGTTTTCTCTCTCAGTTTTAAACATTCAAAGTTTGTCAAAGTAAGTCTCCTGGCCAAGCAGTCTGATGTTGTTTAGATAAAAGCAAAATTTTAAGTTTTAAAAGTTGTATATAATGTACAGCAATGAGCAACTGAAGTTCTACAATATGAGTTGAATCATTTAACTAAACTTTTTCTTAAAAAAAAAAAATCAAAATGACTATGATTACTAACTACAGAACATCCCACGAAATCAAAACTCACCCATTTGAAAACTATTCTGAGGGTACAGCCCAAAAAAAAAAAAAAAAAAAAAAAAAAAAAAAAAAAAAAAGTCTCAAAATCTTCTTTTTTTTAGTCTTCTCGTACTTGATGGACTTACATTAGAGACGTCGACTTTGATGTGACACGTAGCTTTGGCGCAAAAAGAAATGATTAATGGCTCGATTAACTTGTGAGCAAAAATAGAACATCGCGAGTCAATGAAGAAGAAAATTATAGATTCAAAAATGGGTTTGGAGGCTTACGAAGTGTATGAATGTATTAGATTCATGTCGTGTGGTCAAGCAAAGCATCGTCAGGCCAAAAGGCTCAAAGGATGAGCTGACCCTGCACTGCAGCTGCGTTTAGTAACACAAAGAGACATTCACAAGGACATCATTCACTGCTTACCAGGACTTAAAAAAAAAAAAAACTTCAGGCAGTTTCTCATAGAGTTTATCCACTTCCTTATTGCTCCTCCATAACTCAGCATCTAGTATGGTTCAGGAGCTGCAGACCCTTTTATCTGGGTCCAAAGCAGAGCAGGGAGACACTTCACAGCACATTTCACTAACTGCAGTTTTTAAGGGAAAGGCTGGATTTTTTTTATGCGCGGTTCTGTAAAAATGTCATAAACAGTCACTGTCTTACCTGTTGTGGCTAGCGCTCTGGACATGTTAAGAGAAATATATTTGAGTTCTGAGCAGACTGACAAGCTAACAGCTTAGACAGGACTGACTGGCCTAAACCAAAGCAAACTCGCTGCTCTAATAAAACGTTTCCTGTTTCAAATCTTTCAGAGCCGTTTTTATGAGTGCTATTTTATATATCTTTACACAAGCATCAGTTTTACATTGCATGGTTATTTCAGCAGAAATTTTATAATATTCTGGCACAGGGCTATTCAACTGGTGGCCCGTGGGCCAGTGACTTCAGTCTGGCTCACCAATGAGTTCATTAAAAAATAATAATAATAATTTTGGGGGGCTTCTGTGTTTGTGTTTTTAGTTCTGTTTATTGCATTTATGAGTCATTGCAATAAAATAAACAAAATTAAAAGGTAACAGATCATTGTAATACTTGGTTTATTTCCATAATGATTTTAATTGCTGGATGACTGGCCCATGAGCTGCTGGCTTTCAGTAACTGAGCTGAGCAGTTTTATTGAACTGAGCAATTGAGAACTGAATTGAGAATTAAACTGAGAATTGAATTGAATCGAGAACTGAACTGAATTGAGAAGTGAATTTATTGATCAGCTGAGCTGAGCAGTTTTATTGAATAGCCCTGTTCAAGCAGGAGGTGGTCTAGTCTGCACTAACAGTGCTATAGCTAGCTCCTGCAGACATTACTCATGCTTGCAAATAACCATGAATTTCTATATTAATGTTTTCTGCAAAACTGGTGGCATTTTAAAGTTTGTTGAAATATCATTTGAATAAATTGCTATAACACATTTGAAATTGTTGTTGATGTAATCAAACCTAAGCCCTGCTTAGTAAAAATGTTCTCCTTGGAGTTGTTTTAAGCACAATTCTCTGGTCAGAACTGAGTTTTATTCCTCCAAACTGAAAATGTTTAAAGAGACATTTACAACAAGCAAGATGATGTAACAGTTTTTTTTTTTTTTTTTTAAGAGAAACATGTTTCCAAAAAATCTGAACTATTTCTTTCAAGCTAACTTGTCTTGGCTTGCTGGTGTTTTATTTCTTTATTGTAATTACCCACCACTTTAGCGCTCTTACCCATCTTACAGTAAGCAGTAAAATGTCTTGTAAGCAAAATATTCAAAGGTGACAAAGATCAGCTAAAATGTAGCTGGACAGGGCAATAACTTTTAAAGCTGACATGTAACATCCGTCTGGCTGAGTGCACACATCCCTGCGGATATCCACCGGCATATCCTTAACTCAAAATGACGGCAATCAGAGTTTATGAGTTCTGTCCACTGCGTCTCGTTCGTGCAGTATAAAGATCAAACCTCGTAATTTCTTATCACAACAGAACAGCTTTAACGTGTTTCCTACCCTCAGCTTCAAACTGAGCGTGATTCAATCACTACCCGAGGTGAGACATCAACTCATCCATCTTGTTTATGAAGAGTTTTTTTTAATAAAATCCTAAAATACCAAAAGCGCCCCATGCATTATTTATCTTTGATTTGTTTTCATTTATTTGCGTTTAGTCCGATTTGACCGAAGAAGAGAAGCGCTGCACGCAAAAACAATTGTTTATTTGAACAATAAAAATAGAATAAAATATTTTCAAACATGATTATACAAAGAAGAAGAAAAAAAAACATCCAATGTGTCCAAAGTCATTTTGGAAATTTCCCAAGGATTTATTAGTTATTTTACGTCCATAAATGCACTTTAAACATTCAGACGAGGGGGAAAGATTGTCCCCCTCTTTCAATTCTAGGCTTTTTACTCAATGGAAGTCAATAAAAATGGTCTGATGTTTACAAGTTTCTAAAACAGTTTCAATCTAACAATGAGTTTACAAAACGCACACAACATATTCCAACATGATAATATTTATTAAACAAAAACAGCCCAAACAGAAAAAAAAATGGTGTGAGAATCTAAGTATATGAAGCTTCACCAGCTTGTAAAGCCACTTTTAGCACTGAGGATAACTTGAGGAAGTTATTTCTGGCTTTATCAGTCTCCTGCCATTGAGGATGAATTATGATCCATTTTTCTTACAATGTTGTTTCAGTTCAATGAAGTTTGTTTGCAAAAAAGATTTTAGTCAGATTGAGACTATTGACTGGATTATTGCGACAGCCTGATTCTTTTTAATAGCTATTTTAAGGTTTATTTGTTGTTGTGTTTGGGGTCATCGTCCAGAGTCATGAACGGATTTAAGTTGAGCTTCAGCTGTCGGACAGATGGCCTCACATATGAGTCATGAATCATTTGGTCTACAGAGGAGTTCGTGGTCGATGTATTCACTGCAATCATCAGCCACCACCACCGTGCCTGACAGCTGGTGTGAGGTGTTTGTGCTGACATGCTGGTTTTCACCAAACGTTACTTTGCATTACAGCCAAACCTCTTTTCTTTGGTCTCGTCTGTCTAAAGGACGTCGTTCCCGAAGTCTTGAGGTTCATTTAGATGAAACTTTGCAAAGTGAAGTCACGTTCTGTTCTTCTCCTGGCAACATTTCACAAAAAGTTGCGTTCATTCAGCCTTCATCTCATTGCACTGGCATGACCTTAAAGCTTCTACTTGAGGCGTGTAGAGTTAAAGATCTTTGTTTTGTTTTTGATTATTATAATTTTGAAGTTGTTCTGAGTGTTACATGGTCTGGTCTTGGCTTGAATTGGCTGGAGCATTGTTTCATGGGAAGGTTGGCAGCTGTCTTGAATATTCTTATTAATATATAAGTGAATATTTGTGTTCACTGTAGAATGATGGTCTTTGGATTGTTTGGAAATGACCTTTTACTTTTCCTAGGTTGACAGAAAGCAACAATTGCTTCTCTGAGGTCACTGCTGATGTCTGTCTTCTTTGGCACATCTGTCTGTTTCAGACCAGCAAACTCCCCAAACCCCTGCTTTCCTAGAGGAGGTCACACTTGAAGATTTTAAATAATTAACCTTTATTCACTCATTTCCAAGAGAGACCTGTTTGAGAGCAGCTGGTGGAGGTTAAGGGCCTTGCTCAAGGGCCTAGAGTGGGGCAAATGAGGGTGGAGGCAGGAGAGGGTGCTTCACCTTTTCTACCCACATTTTGATGTGTTGGTCCAAGGAGTTGAACCAGCGACCTTCCGATCACATGCCCACCTTCTCTAACCTCTGTGCCACCACTTCCCTGAGATGATCAGAGGAGATTTGATTGCATTTATACCTAAGAGTGCAGATTAATCTTATTTCCCATTCCAATATTTTTTTATTTACCGTATTTAACAATAAATGAATTATTTAATGATGTTTTACTCACTTAATGTTAGATTTGTTCAGATAATTTTTGAACCTGGTAAATACCACACAGTTTTTTTTATTATGTCCTTATACATAAAACCCCAGAATTGAAGAGGATTTTTTTAATACCATGACTATAAAGTACCATCATTTTGTCCTGCAGGCCTGTAAGGATCATTGTGTGAATGAAACAATTAAAAGAGAATGGGATGGAAAACTAATAAACTAACATGAGAAGTGATTACTGCACTGTTATTTGAACCTCTTCATTGATTAAAGCAAGCTACAGACACTAATATTCTGTCTGCACATTTGTGCTTATTGTTTACACATTTTTCTTTTACTCATGGCAATTTTTATTTGCGTTTTTCATAGCAGTGAACAGAAATGAGTGGACCCAAGCAAAACAGATGTCAGCTTGTTTAAAAAAAAAAAAGGCAGGAAAATGTAAAACCAGGCTGAAGCAACAGAGAAGATACGCTCAAGAGAGAATAATTTGAACAGGGGTTTATCAGTGTAAGCAGCTAGATGCGTATTCTGTGTGTGAATGTGTGTATGTTTGTGTGTGTGTCTCCCTGCTGTCTCATGTGATGACGTTTGGACCACGCCGCCCCGTCCTCTCATGAATGTTTGAGATCTTCAGGGCGATGGCGATGAGAGGACCCAGCACCACCTGCAGAAAGAACAAACACGGACCACTAAATATTTTAATCAAAGTTGACAGCGGGCCTTTGGAGGTATTGTGGGTTGGTGGAAGAAGTGTGGACTTCACAGAAAAAATAACATCAGATCCTGTGCAGCAATTCATCAGCTTTAACCTAAATACCCCCCCCCCCCCCAAAAAAAAACCTACTTACTGTATTTTTCACTATTTAAGTCACAGATTTTTTTGCATAAATTAGCATGCCTATAATTTATACAGTTAAGCGACATAATTATGTTTTTTTTCTCTCCATATTTATAATCCAATTTTTGGCTGAGATCTGAAGATTTCATTCATCTTGTAAATGAGTCCCCGTGGCTCAACGAGGCTAGCCTGTATAAATAAAGGTTGAATGAATTCAGACATGGAAAATATTGAACACTACCAGTTTCAGCCACTAGAGGGCCCTAGAGTTATATGGCAACCCAAGTGTCTCATTAATAGGTAAAAGTGGCTATTAATGAGACACTTGGCTTGCCATAACAAACCACCTTCATCACTATTGCTATAATTTCGAGCAAACAAATAATTGTTTTTAAGTGGTTGTCTTGTTAAACTTCTAAGAAATGCACAGCGAGTCGTCCCTCTGCGCACTCCCGCTTCCGTGAATCGGCTTTTGAAATGCAGCTGATGTGACTGTGAAAGTGCATTTATTAGGAAAATTTAGACTTAGACACGTTTTCAATGATGTCCAGCAAACAAATAATTGGTTTTAAGTGTTAATCTTGTTAAATTCTTGTTAAAGTCCTCCTGTGCATGCTCCCACGGCCACCATTTGGCAGCCATTCGATTTTCGGCACAACACCGGCCCACATTTCCAGGTCAGCGGTGACGCAGATAGATGCGACTTAAAAGGTGCAACAACTTATTTATGTTTTTGTTCCACTTTATTAGACACATTTGTACTTTTGTTGGATGTAACTGGGACCCTGTGTACAATTTCGTTCCACCTCATGTACCACATGATGTGAATGTCAATAAAGAACCTTGAATCCCTTGAATTTGGACTGATGCGACTTATACGGCGGTGCGACGCGTACAGCGGCAAGTACGGTAATTTCTCCCGGCAAATATCAAAGACTCTTTTTAAAAATAAATCTCAATGGCTAACGTAACTGTATTTAATGCAAGTTTTAGTACATTTCCTACACAAGTTTCTGTTTTATCCTTGGAAGTTGTATTTTGGTGAATACAACAGATAGTGGCTAATATTAACGGTTATAACAAAGTTTTTCCACTATTGTACAAAGAAAAAGCAGTGAATAATTCAGGTCATGGTTTCAGATGTCACTGTGATCCGAATGTTGAAGTCAAATGCTACATTTTACTTCTAAACTCAATAAATCCAAATCTAGGATTTATCTGTTCATCACCTCTCTCAGCTAGTCGGTCACTCCATTGTAGTTCAAACTTGATGTTAGTTTATTTGCAAATTAGTACATTTTCTTTAATATTTAGTTTTTTTTTCATAGGATTCACATACGTTTAAATGTCACAGTGATGTGAAAATGAGTTTATAGGACTTATTCCTCTACTAACTGAATAATAAACACTATATTTCTGTTTATAAATGGTGTTTATAAGGACCTCTCTAATCTGGCTAAAAAATTATGCGTAATTGTGGCTTCTTCCAGTAAATTCATACATAAGATACTGAAAATCTGATTGATTAGAGGCTAGATAAAGACCTAAATGTGGCGGTGAAGTCAGACTTCAGCTTTACAACAACCCTCCATTGTGTTTAAAGAGCAACCAGTCCTAAATTCAATGACCACAAAATAACCAAGAGTTCCCAAACCTTCCAAAGTCTACAAGTCAAACAGCTTTAACAATCTAAGTTACGGTTACACAACACAGTCTTAAACAGCCACTTAGACAGACAGTTGCTATATAGTCTCACTTAAAAGAATGATTGGAAATGTTTCTTTAATAGCAGCAGACTGATTGAATCCAGCATGTCTCTATGTTAGACGCAAACTGTCCAGAAGTAGTGGTACATTCAAGAGGTACATCACACACACCATCACACACACCATCACACACACCATCTCACAGTGTTTGTACCTGAGTTTCTCTGCTGTGTCTCTCTGGGTCCTTTTCAAAGCTTTCAGCATAAATGCGTATGGTGGCGCCCGTCCCTCCACCGCTCCCGCTCATCCGAAACACAAGACGGGACGCATCAGTGAAGACAATCTTTAAACCCTAAAACAACAACAAAGAAACACCTTTTTTTTTAATTGATTGAACATTTTCAGAGGTTTTGAGACACAGAAATCAAAATGATGTGAATTTGAATGGAAATAAATTCATTTTTCCAAAAGGAGCTGAATGATCTTTTTTGCACTACAGTGCATACACCTTTAATCTACACCATACGTGTCAAACTCAAGGCCCGGGGGCTAAATGTGGCCCTCGTTGACATCTTATCTGGCCCCCACGATGTTATTGTAAATGTAAAATACTTTTATCTCTTTATTTTTTTTTTTCAGTAATCTTTGATTATGATGTCAAAAGAGCAATGAGACCAATCAAACTCTTGTTGAGAAACCTGCAACCAAGAAAAGATGTGTTGGTTATCTTGACTTGAGTTAATGTAGATTCTGAAGCAGGCCCTTAGTTTGAAAAGGGTTTTAATTTTGGCCCACTTTTGTAAGAAGTTTGACGCCACTTAAAATGTGTAGTAAAAGCAAATATACACCAGATGGCGCTATTAGTGTGTGTTTTGTAAAGTCTGAGCTGAATTCTTCCTCATGGCACTGTGTCCTGATGCATGCTCAGTAATCCAGGTAGATAAATCTAACTAGACTGAGTCAGGTCCCCTGGAAGGACCAAGACCTGACTTAGCCTCGTTAAACATGACACGGTGTATAAACATCCCTCGTAGTATTGCCTGTAAGGTGCCAGGAGGTCATGCAGACCTAAAGTATCATGATAATATGATTTATTAAGCTGTAGTTCCAAAGTAATTTCAAAACGACCGGTTAACAAGTTAAAACAACTAGTAGCTGATTTAAATCTGGGCTTATTGATATTAAATTACAAGTTCAAACATGAGTAAATTAGTGCTGTTTTTCTAGCTTCATCTCTTGTTTTACACCAGCATAAACAGGGTATTGTTGTGTTAATGGTAAATGGACTGTACTGATGTAGCACCTTTCTATCTTATCAAGACACTCAAAGCGCTTTACATTACAATCTGTGTCCTCATTTACCCATTCATACAGCACTCTACTACATCTATACAAAGAATAATCAGTGATTTATCACATTCATACACCGATGGGACACACATCGGAGGCAATGAGGGGTTCAGTGTCTTGCCCAGGGACACTTTGGCATGTGACTGCTGATGGATTCGAACACCCAACTCTTGCATTGGAAGACGACTGCTCTAACCACTCAGCCACAGCCGCCCTAAGTGCTGGCAGTTATCGACTGGGTGGTTGAGAAGTAAAGCGCTACGTTTGCATTGTGCTTGGGGGGGGGGGGGGGGTGTGTTTAGAGGACTACCGGTAACTACATTTGTATTACACATTGTTGATGCCATTTGGAGTTTGAGCTGAGCTATTACAATCTCTGCTCCCTGTCCAGAAGTGGTGGAGCTGCGTGGAGGATTAGGTATGCGGGGCGCTCGGTTCTGGTAACAGGGCAGGCCATCCTCCTTGAACAATGGTACAGGAAACATCCATCCATTATCTGTACCCGCTTCTTCCTTTTTCTGAATCGTGGGAGGTAGGGGGAACACTACGTAATAAAGATTCAACACAACCGTAGAAAAGATACAACACAAAATTACCTTGACTGGATCAGAAATTATGGGCGGAACAAGAGAAAACTTACAGACGAATGAACACAGACTGTACTATAATATGTCCGCCTTCAGAGGGCATCGAAAAAAGGCCTCACCCTGATTACGTTCATCAAATCGTATCATACAGTAGTTGTGAAAATATTAGCTGCTCACTGCTGAGTTAGAGGAAATCAGCTGAACATATCTGCTGCAGTCAGTCTTTAGACCTCATCGTTGTGTTTAAATGTGAGTCAGACTTCACTGAAGTGCTGTTTTTATTAAGGCAAGACCTGTGTGTGAGCAGCCATTATTCATTAGGTACTAGAAGTTAGTCTAATAACTGACATTAAATCAATCTTCGGCTGCGTTTTATTGTAATGCAGTTAATTTTGCATGCTCATATTGTACTCAAATCCTTGTTTCCTGATTAAGGACTGAAATAATAACAAAAAGGTTAAATCGTGTCATCTGGACCAGTTTCTTTAAGTGAGAAACATTTCATCCCCCATCCAGAGGACTTCCTCAGTCTACGGCCTGCCAACCAGATCTGTCCCATCACTGCTGTGTTTCAAGCCAAGGACTGAATAGTTTTGTATCATATCAGATGTAGCTGATGAAAGAATTTGATAGTTGTCAAAGTATCATATTGTATCTTATCCTGGTGTTTCATAATGAATGGTGGGGTCCCAACTCCAGATTTTGTTATTACTGTGCTAAAACACAGAAACGTGTTGGTAGAAACAACAAGGGTACTGTCATTCTAAATGTTAATTTGCCTAATACTGTGAAGACATGGGAGCTTAAAAATATCTGTTCTAAATAACTATTCTAAAAACCATGGATAATGCAGCATACCTGAAGTGGAGCAACTCTTTTCAGAAGCTCATCAAAGTAGTCGCTGACGGCATCGGCATATCCTGGGTAAGTCGTTCGTAGCTTCATGTTCTGATCTCGTAGAAGCCAGCTTAAAATAAAAAAAGGCAAATAAATAATTTTAAACTCTGAGCTGTAAACTCTTTTAATGTCCAAAATAACAAAGTACCAGTCTAAACCTGACTAAGGTTTTAACCTTGACAATCATTTGTGTTCTTCTACGTGTCCCTTTAAACACCTCGTTCTGATAATTATCAAATAAGCACACTCCCAAGGACAAGACCCTTCCAGAAATACCTTCCTTCAGCTTTTTCCTGCTAACAATTACCCAATTAGCTGTCTAAATGTATTTTAATTACAGAAATAAATGAATTCATCCTTTAAGGGATACGAGCCTGTCACATTTAATTATTGCTTGCTGCAAATATCGCGCTGAAAGTCATCAGTGACTTTCATCAGAGTAACAAAAGTGGTCAGCCTAAATGATGTCAGTTTCATTGCCCTCTGTTCTTAATACGATGGTGGGCCACTGAAACAAATTACTCTCCATCAGGAACACGGCTGCTGAAATGTGCACTTAAAGAAATTCACTTGACTCTTTAGCCTGCAGCAAAGACTAACAAACAGATTACCTGACTAAACAATCCATTTCCAATCTAATTTTGGGGGATTGCTGAGCCACAGGCTAAACTATTCATCACTTTGTTAAAAAAGGCAAATAAAAACAGCATTTACTTCTGGATCTTGTGTTGTTTTTTTTTTGTTTTTTTTTTACCTGGGTAGGCCACCTAAATCCCACTCAGCACAGATGTACGGGCCGGGACGCAGAATCACCCACAGACCCAGGTTGGCTGCAACACGGAGGTAAGCTCTGAAGAAAAAGTGAAACATGTCAATTCAGTGAGGTCCTCCTCACCTGTAGGAGTTCATTTAAAACAAGAACTAAAAGTAATAAAGTGTGACTACAGAGAATTGTTTTTAAGTTCATATAAAGCCAGAGATCGATCACAAACCCTGTTATACTCTCTACTGTACCTTTAAATCATTTACTTTTCTTTACTATACGTTTGTTTTCATTATTACCATGTGACATGTCATGGTTAAACAAAATAATAATTAGGAAACCCATGCATCCTTGACTCTAAAAGAGTAACTACGATTAACAAAATCAATTACTGTACAAACATTTATTGAGCCAAAGTACACTTTCAGAGAGGAATTAGGACCAACACAGATCAATAATCTTAGTTCATATCTTAACTCTTATTACTTTTTTTATTTTACATTTTATTGTTGGATGTAACTGGGACCCTGTGTACATAATCTCGTTCCACCACATGTATCACATGAGATGCAATGACAAATAAATCTCTCCGACTCTGACTCTGACGATGTCTTTCAGTACAACAGTGCCCTCTGCAGGACTTGATTCCTTACTCCAGATCCAGCTCGTCCTGAAAGTCAAACACTCCTCTCTCAGGCTCGTGCAGGTTCCATGGCACATACCTGAAGAGACAAACACAACAGCTTTGTGAGCAACAGGTTCATTCATTTGTTAGACTTTATAAAAATCAAGACTTAATCAGTTGTTTTGGTACAGTCAGATTAAATCTGACTACCTTCACTCTGTGGTGGGTTGACTCAACCTGGACTGAGTCACACTCAGAGCTTACGTTGTGAGAGTATTCAGGCCACAGGCCTTCAGCTTCAGCAGTCGGTCCTCCCAGTGGGCTCTGGGGACTCTGAAGTAATGGATCGAGCCTCCCAGGATCCGGAAGTTTTCTCCTTTCAGAGTGAAGTGAGATGAGTCGGCCCTCAGACCGTTCAGAACGCTCATGGTCACCTCCAAACAAAATCTTGTGGAGCAGAACCAGCTCTCTGACCCAACCGAGTGTCAGATAGAGATGAGTAAAATACTGTGAAAGAGTCTGAATTATGTTAGCATCCATTAACAGTAAAATATGCATTTGAGATTTAATAAAAAATATTTAGGTCAAACATGTTTTAAACGATGCAAATGAAAAAAAAAAAAGCCTTACTGAGTGTTATTATGGGTGTCCAAAACGTCCGAACAAAAACTGGGACAGAGCTGTGCATGGAGTGTGAGCTCAGCAGAGTCAGGTGGTGCTGGGAGGCCTCAAACACAAGAGGACAGAGAAACTATTGTTTTTTGACAACAACAATGTAATAATACCGCTTCTCTGTCTTTTTGTCCCCCGCCACAGAGCGAAGAGGGGGAGATGAAAATATCACACCCCTCCTTCAGTTCATGTTGTAAGGACAATGACTTAAAAAAAAAATCTGTGAGTTACCGACTTCTGTTTTGGCATGCGGCTTCTTCTGGTGTAAGAAAAGTCCCAATAAAAATTCAATTGTCACATCAAAATCCAAGATGGCCACCACCATATATATTTACGTAAAACAAACACCCCAATCATGTGAGGAAACTATCAGTTTTTTATATTGCTTAAAAGTATAGTTCCCTCAAATGATTGGAGTAACTGAAGATTAATTTATGGGGGCCAAGGCCACCATTGGCCACCCCCTGGGTCCACCATTGCACCTGGTTGTGGTTAAAGTTGCTCCCTCCTCTCGCCAGGATCCATCATTCTGTGCTGCCTCAGACAAGAAACAATACAATCCTCCCTCTGTTCCTTCCCACAATGTAAGTCTCACCATTTGAATATCTTGCAACAAAACCATTAAGGTTTACTTTCATCTCTGGTCAATTCCAGACCAGAAAAACACTCATCTCCAAAACTACAAACATTCACTGTTCAAATTCCTCCGAGATGGAGGCGTACTGCTTGTTCTCATCTTCTGAATGCATTCTGACTCAAAGCCTGGCTGTGGGCCCACAGTTGTGTGCATTACTGTATCAATGCTTTGCTATTTCAAATTACGTTTCTGTGTTTACTAGAAAATTAGCTTTATATAAATGTATATTGTACCACACAGGGGTCATGAGAGCATGTGAAAAAAAAGAAAAAAAAATCCAGAAACAGAAATCTCAGAATTTAAACTTTTTCTCAAATAACTGATTTATTGTGATAAACTGAACCTTTCAACCAAAGAAAAGAAAGTGTGTAAGACTTTTTGACAGAAAAGTCGGTTAAACATCGTACTGCATCCTGAAGGTTTGACTGCACTTCTGTTTTGTAGTTGAAGCCATGTCTTGTTCATCATAACCACTGTAACGTGAACCACATTAAAAAAATATATAAAAACACAAAACAACAGTCCAGTTGTTTTGCTTTTACTTTATTTGGATTTACCACATCCTGATTTGAACAACTAATATTCTACACTATGAACATTTTAAAGCTACAAAAAATGTAAGAAACACAAAGCTGGCAGAGGTTAGCCATTTATTTTGTCCAAACAGGCAAATAATTTATATTCAACGTTATTGTTTGATACAAATGTAGTAAGTGTTGTATTTTATATCTTTATATGACTAATATGCTAATCAAATGTGTTGACAGGTAGATATATACATGGACCTAATGATTACTGTATGATTTTTACATGTCTTTTATAAGGTAAACAAATCACTGT
>JARVGS010001792.1:14494590-14504809 GCA_031762315.1 Hypsolebias antenori | reverse complement strand
CCTCCTTGATCATGTGAGCAGCTGGTTTTGGCTGTCATCAGCAAACTGGTTGATCCACTGTGAGAAGGTGCTATTTACAAGACTGAGATGAATGCAGCACCTCAGACAGAGGAAGTCTTTCGGACGAAAGACGAAACGTTTCTACAATTTTTTTCTTTCTTTTTTTTTTTTTTGAATGTCCAGAGGACCAGACTTAGCTTTTTTAGATTTTTCTACCTGGAATATTGAGCATGCATCACAGTTAAGCTGATGTTTCAGACCCAAGAACAAACGTGCACATGTCAATCTTTGAGAACCCACAGTGTGACGTATCTGAATGTGTGATGCTGGTAGTTCACACATCAGACTAATTATCCTGTACATAAATAAACTCCCAAGTGTCCTGCACAGTTGTTTACAAGTTGACGAGATAAATGACCAAATATGAGTAACCCAGCTTTATTCCCACCCCCTCCGGGAATGCAAGCACTGGAACGGAAAGCCTGGCATTCTTTAAATATAAACAAACAAGTCCACCGATGAACATTTGTTGTTTCGAACAGCACGTCCAACAGCCAAAATAAGCCACAGCACTGCTTTCAAGGAGGAACCCAAAAATGTAGAGTCTGAAACATGAGAAAGGAATGTCTTCTGTATTCAAAAAACCTTACTTACTAATATTATATTTTTCTTTTTTGCTTTTGCGTGTATTTCTCTTGAACATCAGTAAAGAGGTCCATCTGCATCTGAAGTGTGAAGTCTTGACTCTTTTCAGCTCAACATTTTACCAAACATAGCATGCAGTGTCTCTGCTCGCCACCTCCCTCTTTGAAGACAGCTCAGTTTGGACTTAAAGGCTTGTTTTCAGACAGAAGGTGCAGCATACTTGACTTCATTTGAGTTGATATGAAACATGTGTGGCAGAAACAAAAACTGAATACTAATATTTCAAAGTCTTGCCAAAAATAGTAACATTGACAGCAGTTAAAAGTAATGTTTAAAACTCTATTTTGTGAACTCCAGCATTAAGATTAACTTTTCTGGCTCAAAGCAGTAGTTTTAGAAGTGTGCAAAGCTGAGAACACGTTTATTCTGGATCAGAAGTATGCCTGTTTGGTTTAACTTGGCAACATTCAGGATTAAATCTTTAATTAAAAAAAAGTTGTGTAACACTGTACTCATTGACAGCCTTTCAGAAATTATCTTGATAACCTTGTGAGTGTATTCTCATTTTTTGACCAATGTTATTTGTGGAAACACAAACAGTCCCACCAAACTGTCCTAGAATGAGCTTATTTGTCCATCCATCCATTATCTTTTACCCACTTCTTCCTTTTCAGGTTGCAGGAGTCACCTATGCCCATGTCCAGCACAGTGAGAGAAGTGGAGGACTATGGAGGATACCATACACAACTGTGCAGCCTTGATCTCAGTGGTATTATTTCTAAATGCATTCTTAATGTCCAAAATCACCTCTTTACTATTGATATACACAAAACTGCATGACTTGTCACATTATATATTTAGAAACCTTTCTAGTATACAATACCACGAGGAAAAATGTCTGAGGGGTCCCAAAATCAAATTAAAAGCCACCCTAAACAAATTTGCTGGTATAAAATAAACTGTCCTTTTCTATTATTTATAACAAATACAAAATATTAGCACAACATCACATTTTTTCTGTTTTAATCATTTGTTAGTTCAATTTTTCATCAAGCGAACAGAAACACCAGCTGCTCAGCTCTTTTCTTATGTCTTCCCAATTTGGGAGCTATGAAAAAAGAAGCAGATGTTTCCTTTAACAAAGTTTCCCTCACACTGCCTCTTCCTCCATCGCTGCACCAACTCCTATGTGCACAGAGCGATGCAGTCACTCATGCACAGAAACAATGAAGACACCAACTAAAAGGACTCCACCCTCCTGTCCAACTGATTTAATCGATTTCCTGCACAACTAAAAATCCTCCGCTGATCTGAGCACTAATATGCGCTTTCTCCTTATTCCCTGTGAACACACAGATCCATGCAGACACCATCGCATCCATCATGGCTTTTATAACACAATGCGCTTGACTATCCATAAACAGAGCTGGGAGGAGTGCTCAGTCTAAACTCTTAAACACACTCTCCTAAAACGGCTCACACTTGGGCAGATTCCAGCATCAAACACAACACCACTAAGTGTTTCAACACTTCCTGGAGTTTGTCAAAGACATGCAGACATGAGCACTGGCGTTACACCGAGAATCTAAGAGGTGGTTGAGAATCTGAGAACCGAACAAAGTGACCATCCTTTGCAACAACGGTGGTAATTATTCTACTTCATATAAGATTTGATAACACAGATCAGGGGTCTTCAAATTTTATATTTAAAAGTTCAAATCTGTTTTCTAGATTAGGTCAAAGGTCCAGAACAGCAATATTATTTTTGATAAATTTGCTAACTTACAGCTAATAAATGGAACCATTTGTCTAAAAAAATTATTGTTTCTGAACTTGGGCATCTCTAACTTCTGACAGTGAAGCCTAATGCGCCTTTATTTCCACACAAGAATAAACATATTAAATAAACTGAATTAAAGGCAACAAGTCACTGTAACATGGTAAATGAACTGTACTTCTATAGCATATTTCTTTCCAATAAGATACTCAAAGCGCTTTTCAACAATCTATACTCTCATTTACCCACCCACACATTCATACAGCATCGTATTCCATCTCTACAAACCTAATCTGAGTAAATCATTATGAAGAGACTAATCAGTAATTTACATCACATTCATACACTGATGGGACACACGTCAGAGGCAATGACGGTTTCAGTGTCTTGCACATTGACACTTCAGCATGTGACTGATGTGACTGCATCCAGCGAAACTGAACCCTCAACTCTCTCACTGGAGGATGACTGCTGTAACTAAGCCCCAGTTGCCCCATCAATATACCAACAACATTGAAACAATTATGATCAAAGTTACAGATGACCTGAAACAGATAACAGAGTAGCCCAGTGTGAATAATGGCAATACCATGGAGATAAATCAGTCTCAAAAGTAGTCACACAAGAGCACAACAAGATTTGTATGTCTACAATAAGATCCACGTGCGTACCACACGTTTTACAGATGCATATGGCAAGAATCACAAATGCATAAGCAGTTTTTCAAATGTATGCATTTCAAATTGCACAAGTAGGAATAATCTGCACATACAAATTGCCAACCATACGTGAATGAATCACCTGCTGCGGACAAATTCAATTCAAAAATACTTTATTAGTACCAAAGGAAAATTGTTGTTGTAACTCATCCTCCATAATTTCATTGAGATTTTTTATAGTCACTGATGGCTGTAGGCAGGAAGAATAACTTGTAAAGGTTCGTCCCACAGCAGATCTGAAGAAATTGGTCTCAGATGCCATCTGATCCATCCACCTAGACTCAGCTGGCCTCTCGGTTACCCCCCTCCCCCGTCACGAGCCACATTTCCTGCCACTTCCACGAGCTCAGCCGTCAGGTACTCAAGCACAGCTGGAAGGTAGACGGGAATGCGTCCGCAGCACCTCTTTTTCAACTCATTCGAGATTTGAGCTTTTGATAATAATAATAAATAAAAACAAAAAACATCTTGTTATGGACATCATAACAAATGTCCAAAAGTAAAAAAAAAAGTTTCAGTCACAGTCGTTCCAGCTGCACAACATCCGATACCAGAGGAAATATTTATCAAAAAATAAAAAATAAAAAAGTAAAAAAAAAGAAGTGATTCACGTCTAGAAAAAGAGGAATTACAATTTTCAAAAGCAATATCTCAGAATGAATATAACAGCTACTCCAACATGCAGCCACCCCGAGCGGCACAATTCAAGAATATCTTATTTATTGTGGCGTCAGTTGATTGGTTGTCTAACATGATTAGAGACTGGGGAAATTTCTACTAGTTACATTTGTGCTGTGCACATTGGTTATCTAGTAATTGGTCACAACGGCCTTTTGTCCACGCCTGCCGTGTCCTGCATCATCAGGAAGTCCAAGGCCTCGGTGGGATCATCTTCACGGCCAGCCACAACCACAACAATCCATTCTAGAATCAGTCAGTCATAGAAAATTGTTTATAACAATAATTTGGTTACTGTATAGCCACCAAAGCCCACATTTGTATGAATGGATAAAACTAAATAATATACTAACCTCATTATAATATGTCAGTGGAATATATATTTGGATTCAACTGTATGTAATGTATCTCTTGTGGTTCTCTCACTATAAATAAAGATCTGAGTCCCTTGAGCAGCATTCTTTTGAAGTTAGTTGGGTGCTCTGTCCTGCAGAAATGTTAATGGGAATGACTTTATCTGTGATCACATCCTTTCACTCAACACTCTCTGACTGGCTATAGGCAGAGAGACAGCAGCCGTCGGTGAGAAGATCTTGGTAGTGTGATACGAGTCCTTTTCTGACTGTGTTTTTGTGTGGGTCTTGTACCTGTCGAGGGCAGCACTGGTGGCCATACTCCTAGCAAATCCTCTGACGCCATGCTGTCTGAAGTACGGGATGGTGGAGAGGTTGGCAGCAATGACGGCCACCGAGTCTGACGGGTTCACAAAGAAGCCATTTTCTCCAAGGATCATGTAACGGTCCTAATAAAAACACATACGGAACATTGTGAGTCTTATTGTGTGAATGCTGACTCAGCATTGACAGTATTGTTTCCTTGTTTATTGCTTTGTCCTTACAATTTTCAAATCAAACAATTTTCACGTGCATTGTGGAATTTTAAGTATTTATGTGTATCAGAATGTTCAGAATGATCTAGAATAGTGTGCTATGCCTTTCAATTTTAATGTTTTTGCTTTTTGAATTGTTTAACTTGTTACTTGTTGAAAATTCATAGAAATTCACTGAAATCCATGCAGCTCCTTCAAAATCATTTCTCTGTGAACTTTACGTCAGCATACTTGCTTTGTTGTTGTCATCTTTTACTGTGTTTAAGTTTTAGCTATAGTTTTGCTAACTTTAGCTTCTACCTATTGTTTTGCCTTTTTTTTTTTAGCTCTTTAGCAGTTTGGCCTACTTGAGTTTTAGGCATGTTTAAGCTGTTAGCTAGAGTTTTGCCATATAGTTTTTAGCTACTAATTTCTCATTTTTGAGCTTTTTATCATTGTTTTACAAATTATAGCAATTGTCAGCCGTTTTGCTCATTTTGAAGTTTAGCAACGATTTAGCAAATTTAATCTTTGATTTATGGTTTTGCTCATTTTAGTCTTTAGCTACAGTTTTGCTTCAGCACTCGGCATACACACAGTTTTCATAGACAAGGCAGTTCTTTAGTTTGATTAAATGGAGAGCTGAATGTAAATGAGAAGAGATTTATAGTGTGTTTTCACTTCCAGCAAAGACTGCGTTTCTTTCAGGCTATGCTGGAGAACAGGTACATCAGGATGTCAGCAAGACACTGAAATGTTTCTGCACAGTCAAAACCAAGGTTCAGTCTGTTGTTAAGAGGGTAGTGGGGAGGAGTGAAACCCCCGTTATTCCTGGACATTTATGAGCAGTCTACTCAAATAGGCACAGGAAGTGAAGTAGAACCTGCCACGCATTCTTCATGTGGACTATGAGCGCTTGGCTGCTGCAAAATATGCAAAGTCTTTAAACGTATCATCATTTTACTAAATGATTCCAAAGGTTTAATGGATTTTGCAGCATGTGTCTAAGTTAGAAGACTGAAGAATGTTAGCAAGAAGACAACTCTCATAAGGAATCATTGGTAAACAACTTGCCACCCAGAAACTGTCTGCAATAGGAGACATGCTCCTACTCTAGGTTATTTTGAGTCACTCCTGCACATTCTATCCAAAAATATCACTAGTAACTCACTTAATGCGTATGATTTCATAGCTGAAAATATCCCAGCAACAAAAGCAGAATTTTACTCTTGAAGTTTGAAACATTATCAGTTTCATCTACAAATAAGCTCCAGTGGCTGTTATGCTCTGTTTTTTGGTGTTCATTAATTAGTTTATTTAAATTTTTTGGAGCGTTTGGGGAGACATCAGTTACGCTGCTTTAAAACATTAAGATTATTACCAGTGATGATGATAATTAAAAAATATGGACCCAGAGGGAAAACAGAGCAGGTGTCCTGTAAACCTTCTGTTCGTAAAATAACAATACTTGCAAACTGTGTGTGTGCATGTGTGCATGCGTGTACAATAAAGAATGCCTATTGGAGGAAAAAGTGAGCAGCTTATTCTCATAAACACGCCACCTGTTTTTCCTTTATCAGCATACAAGTGGATATATTTAATAAATACAGCTGTTTTTTTTCCTTCTTCAAACTTGTTAGCGATGAGAGAAATTTTCCTGAAAAGAAAAATGTCAGAACTAAGTGAGTTATGAACTTGTAATTATATGGGCTTCAAACATTTTTTTTCCTCTCTTGCTAAAGTTATGCTATAAAAGGAGTCTCTGTTACTTATGAACATGTATGCAGTTCTAAGACACGTTCCCAAAATACAAACGTGTGCCATATGGATAGATACAAAAACATTAACAAATCATAAATGTGCCTGAAACACTCAAGCAACCAAAGTCCTACATGATGTAGCCCATGGACACTGAAGGAGGATTCTCCTTCAAAGAAAACTCACAAAGGAGACAAAACATCAAGTCACCCCAACAAATGTGTGTGACTCAAGAGAAAAAGTTACATTTAATAAGATAATATGCACGAGAACTCAAAGCTTTACTGTTGCAGACTGTTATATTTTTACATAATGGGTTTTATTTCTGAAAAGAATTGGAAAAAAAAGAAAGAAAAAAAAAGAAGAAGCACAAATCGGTGTCTAAATATTTCTTAGAATGTTGGGACTCTTTCTGAAAATGTGCTGGAGGACTACAAACCACAATGTATTTCTCACTCCCCCAAAACATTTCTGAAAATTCTACATGATAGATAGCATTATGGACTTCATCAAGCTCTTTATAAACCTCTTGAATCAAGCATGTTACTGCAGAGAGAACTTATGTTATATTAGTGATTTAAAAACTATGAAATGTGCAGGTGATAGCATGTGCCTTACCCCATCTGCATCAAATGCAGCTCCAAATCCAAACTCGCCTCCTTTCATAGCGTCAACCAGTGAGGTTGCGTAGGTCAGGTTGGGTTCAGGAGGTCGACCACCAAAGTCCTCCAGTGGTACACAGTTGACTGCAGAGTTAGCAGGAGCCCCCAGCTCATCACACAGGATCCTGCGCACGTACGGGCCCATCACTTCCACCACCAGAGGAGAGGAAATGGGAGGCGTTTACTACATGATCTCGAATTACGATAGCAACAGAGGTTCTTAAAGTAAAGGGTGATCTCACCTCCGTTCATGGCATCTATGTGTATCTTCGGCTGATCCGGTCCGGTGAGGAGACTTTTAATGGCGGAAAAGTCAAAAATGTTTCGAAGCAGTTGTAGATAGACCTCAACTGAGTCAACAATCTCCACTGAAACAAAAGAGATTATCAGTAGTGGATGAAAATATGGTTGTTTCTAAGCATTTTTATATTACTATCATTGTCCATCTCTGTACTGACTCGGTCCTGTATAGCTACTGTAGTGCGGTGTTCCACAGGGATCCATTCTTAGTCCACTTTTATTTACTTTGTGTATCAGTAATCTGACAGGGGCACTAAATTACACTTTTATGCTGATGGTTCTTTAATGTACTCGCATGCATCTAAGGCATCTACATTTTTAACACTGTTTAATGGATTTTGTATTCTTGTTATTTCTTACTGTATTTACAAAACCATATCCTCTAAAAATGATACAGCAAAATATTGTGGAGCTATTGCTGAGGATGACTGTTCAGATAACTGTAATGAGTGTATTGTCAGACTGACTTTTAGTTTACTATGTTGAAAGTTTTACTGCTGTACAAAAATATAAAAAGGAAAAGCTTTGGTACGAGCAAACAATTGTGTTAATAAATAATGTTGTAAGCTAATATTTTGGCCCAAAATACATATATTTGTACCTCTGAAAGGTTTGAATTTGTTCTCAAGATCAAACTCTTGCCTCCCCGGCCTAGAGAGGTCAATGTGCAGATCAGGGCAGATGGCATACTCCTCCAGCGTCCGGCTCACCTGGGAGATCCTCTCCATCACCGTATCTGGAGATGGACCTTTGAAACAAAAAAAAAGAAATTCAAAAATGTCATAAAAACGTCCCAACAAACGCTCATTTAAAACAGTTAGGACTTCTACTTGTAAGGTAGCTGGAATCAGGATGAGAAAACAGCTCTAGCCCACAGCTAGCCCTCACCTCCGTTTGCCACATTAAACTTGATTCCAAAGTCCCCACCGGGGCCTCCGGGGTTGTGGCTTGCCGTGAGGATGATCCCACCGATGGCCTTGATCTTCCTGATGATGCAGGACACGGCAGGCGTGGACAGGAGGCCGTTGTGACCGATTACCAGGCGACCAATCTGCACCGCAGAAACAGTAAATAGTAAAAATTTCACCTGACTTTAATCAGGTTGTACCAAAAAAAAAAAATCATCTGACGCCACAATAAATAATTAACAACAACAAAAAAAAACTTGGGCGACTCATTTACCACCTGCTGTAAAAAGAAAATGATCTGCTCCAAGTGTGTGCCTAAATAGAAGCGTCATGCTCTCTATTTATGTCACATATGGGTGTTTTAATACCATCATTCCATAATTCCCCTGCATGTCAGCTCTGAATCATCAAACAGGAATTCATTCTCCTAAAATCAGAACCTTCCCAAAGGGTTGGTTTAGGAAACTAGGAAATAATTGGGTTTATTTAGTAACCACTGTCAATCAGAAGTGCATAGTGTGAGCTGGTGTTGCCACTTTCCTTCTGACTCTTTGCCACACACAGAGAAAAGGGATCCCCTGTGTGTACAGCTCCACTCTGAGGTGTAACAGTGCTGCGGGGGTGCGGCGGTGGTGAAACGTAGGCAGGAAAATGGAGCAGGATGGATGGATTCACTGATAAGGCTGACACCAAGAGACATTTGGCTGGAGCCAGCAGGAAAAAAAAAAAACCAGAATCTCAAAAAACAGATTACTGCACTTTCCCTTGAGATTTTTTTCCCCCCTTTGGAAATAATCCAAACGAATCATCAAGGTCTCCCAGCAAAGGGTTTTTGAAAAAGATGTGGGGAGTTTCCTCTGCCTTCCTGTTTGTTTCATGAATCTGCTGCTGACATTTTGAGTTCATAAGTTTGCTGCTGCTGGTAACGGGCAACGGCAAACAGGAAGCATGAAGCTGAAAAGGTTGACAGGTTGCTCATGATTGTGCATTTGCTTGTGGCGTTCGCAAAATATTTTGTGAACCAGCCGACGGAAGTAAGTGAAATTCTCAGCAAGTATTAATTGAGAAGTGATTAACCTTAACAGAAAATCCCATTCAAGATGGATGCCATGGTTAAGCAAACTTAGCAAACACACAAATGACGATAACTCAGATGAATTCACAGATACTGAGCTCAAGACTGACGAGGTAGTAGCTGGAGGCCTTTAACAAAACGTCTTCTGAGTGTTTAATGATTCTGCAAGATCTGTTTGCAAATCTTTTCATTAACTGTTAGTCAGCTGCATCTGTCTGTTAGCAAAATATCTCATAAGCCACAGGACATATTTAAATGAAACTTTCAGAAAGAATTCAGTGGCTGTACAGCTACAAGTGTTTAGTTTTTGGAGTCATCCCCATTAAAGATGGCTGCCCCAGCCCATTGAAGTAAAGAAAAACAAAAATGGTTACAGCTCAGCCAATTCTGCAGATATTGAGCTGAAAGGTGGTGTAGTGGTGGCCAAGCCTTGTCCCCAACAAGCACTACACATCATGTCATATTTTTGCTTAAAGCTTTGGCATTGGTGTCAAGTCAGCCATGTATGCCTGTTAGCAAAATATCCCATGAACAACTGGACAGATTTAAATTAGGCTCTCTGGTACAGCTACAAAGGGAACTTATGGAGTCACTCCAGGTTTTAAGATCACCACCACAGCTTATCGTTATTAACAAACACATTTGGTGTGGTGGTAGCTGACAGTCATACACACATACTCGGATCTTGAGATCTTGCGAGACCTCAGATTAACGCACGTAACCATGGGTACAAGGTTTGTCCAAAAATGGCTAAAACTTCCCGTCTTGAAGCAGTGGCAATGGTAGCCTCTTTTTTTTTATTTGGGGGGGGGGGGGGGGGGGGGGGGGG
>JARVGS010001792.1:14421887-14439493 GCA_031762315.1 Hypsolebias antenori | reverse complement strand
CCCCCCCCCCCCCCCCCCCCCCGTTCCTGAGGGGTTGTCATGTTTCGTTCTGCAGCCACTCGCACTGCGCCGTGTTTCCCCACTCAGCTACTCTGATCCACGGCTGTTTGGATGTTTTCCGTGGATTTGCAGAGGATTCTTCTCTGGGTGAAAGGGCTGGAAAGATTAAGTGCTCATGGATCTCTCAAATGAGGCTTTTAGCATTTTTTTTGCCACCTCCCCTTTCTTTTCAGTGCTGTCCTCATATTTTCTGGACTAAAAGCTATAAAATTTTCTCTTGGGTGAGAGAAAGAGACATTTAATGCCTCTTATTGTTACAACTGGAAGGCACACAAAGTGATTTAGGGTGTTTATTTTTCACTATATCATCTCATTGACAGTGACACTGTATAAAATGTCAAATTTATGTTAGATAGAATACTTCTTAAAAAGTACTGTTGCACTTGTTACTTTTCATGTCACACTTTATAAAGAGTTGTGACATTTTCCTGTCTTATGATTAAAATTACAATATCCTGCAAAGCTGACATGGTGGGTTATGAAGGGTTAACAATAGGTGCTGACAATAACGTCACGGCCTCTTGCCTTCAGCATTGAATGATTAACAACCATATTGTCTCCATTTGACTGAAGGAAAAGCTGACAGTCTTGTTTTGTGACATTTAAATGCAGCCATATTTTAAGTATTTACCTTGAAGCCACTTTAAACATTTCACTTTTACGTTTTACTTGTTTCTCAGCCGTTTTAAACTCTTCTTCTGTTCTACTGCGTTCCCAGCTTCTGCAGTTTATTTTTATTTATTTATTTTTTTTTAGTTCGTGTCACTCAAGCGCTATGTTTTTGAAATGTGCAGCAGATGTTCATGAAGTTCCATTTTAATACTCTGGTTATTAAACGTGTATCTCTGGTCCATCAGCCAGCGTGCAGTGCAGATTTTGACGCAACGTGTGGCCTACTTATGGAAGCCTGGACTTAAAACAGACAGAGGTTTTATAAAGTGTGCACACAGATGACTGAGTAAAACAAACATTGTGCTATTTTTTTTTCTTAACTTTCACAAAACCTGTTTATTTGGGAAACCCTGCATTACAGTGTTTTCGGGCAAGATATTTTTTCTTGACCTGAAAATGACAGTCAATAAAATATATAAAGTGATTTATAGTTGTGCTGCAGAACAAGGGTCTCCAATCACCAGGTCCATGGATCATCTGGTACCTGGCTATGCAGAAATAATTGCAGCAAAACAGCTAACTTCATAAAAATTTATAAAAAATAAATATATTTTTCCCACACAAGGTTTGAAACTTGACAGAAACTGCTGCAAGCTGTAGACTGCTACTCAGAAAGTCTGCAGGAATGTAACATGTGGTTATTCCAGCAGCTGCCATTAAGATGTTTTTTGATTGAAGCTGTATAAATAGTCTCACTTTACTTATTTAGCAACAGCAGATGTCCTTCATCAGACAATCCAAAACTTGTCTGATGTGAACACACAAGCACATTATTACTTTTAAGACGTGACTTTAAAGAGGTTTATTGCATTCCTTGTGTCACATTTAGTCCAAATTTAAAAGTGATTGTAAATATGGTTCACTCATAATTTGTTTGACATTTATTTTTATTGGGCAGATAAATTATTTTTAACTTTAAAAGCCTGGCATGCTTCACAGGACTATATATCACCTACTAATATCCGTGCAAAAGTTTCAGATGAAGATCACCAAATGTTGAGAAATGTTATAATTGTTTTGCTCAAATGTTGGAAAAAACAATACCGCACCGTTTTAGCTCAAAACCTGTAAAATTATCTCGGCTGTAGCCTTTTTATTTATTTATTTTTTAAGTCATTTGGCTGTAGGAGCCATCTTGAATTGGGTTTAGTCCAAAGTTTATCACTTGCAGATGTTCAGCCAATACGTTCTTTTTGCAAGTTTCATTAAAGTTTGTACTACGATAAGCTACAAACAAAAATGCACTCACAAGTGCAAGTAAAAACACTTTTGCTTTACTTTATAGATCTGGCAGCTAGTGAGAAGATATATCTGTAATGTGAAGAAGCAGATTTTCAGAAAAAATCAAATACTACAATGTGCCTAATTTTAAATAAGCAGGGCCATTTCCATCACAAAATTTTTATGATTTTTGTATTCCGGCTTGTTACAATACTACGAGTTACAGAGATTAGAGTATGCCACTTATCCAATTGTGCAATTTGTTCAGAATGTGTTTAATTTTAAGGAATATATATTCTGGCTTGTTCTGGTTTTCCTTATTTGCTCTGGCCTGTTCGGTGTGGCAGAGGTTTTGTAGCATGAGCAGCGAGGTTAAAAGCTCTGCTCCGATTAGGATCACATGACGCACATCAGGTCCGGTTTGACCAGAACATATGGCCGTGTTCCTGCTCTGAGGTCATTTAGAGGGACAAAGGAAAACTATAGTGTGGACTTAACCATTTCAAACAAGCCTCCAGGGCTTTTTTTGGTCCAGCAGTTTGTTTTTTCCTTAGAAACACCTTTTTTGAGGAATATGCAGCATTGTATTGGGCTCTGTATACCAATATACAGTACTGTATTAACAATTTTTTTATTGTTTTTATTAATGTATGGGGTAATTAATGTTTTTTCTCCAAATCTGAATGTTTAAATTAAATTTTCTCCCTGCAGATATCAGAAAACTTCTACTGTGATCTCAACTCAGAACAGTTTAAAACTTTTCTGAAACCTCACACCCCGCACATGGATTCCTCTACACTTGCTAGATCTGGCATCTTCTCCATTACCTACCCTTCTCCAGATATATATCTAGTCATAAAGGTAATAAAATCCAATTTACTGGTTATCGTAGTGAGGAAAATATAACAAAAGTAGAAGAATTTTCTTTTTTCTCATTTTGGCTTTAAACAATCTTGTAATTTAATGCATTCCTGTATATTTCCTAACAAAATCTGTATTTTTTTAAGTGCTGAACTCTACACATGACTTTATCTTTTCCTGTCTGGATTTCAGATTGAGAAGGTTTTGCAGCAAGGAGAGATCAGTGAGTGTGCTGACCCGTATCTAACAATGAGGGAAAGTGACTCATCGAAGGTAACGTCATAAAGCAATTTCCTTCTTGTCAAATTGTGCAGAAAAATTATGTCCTTTTGGCTTTTCCTTTTGCTCAGGTCACATTAATGCTTAGTGTAGAGATCATATTTGTTGCTACAGCTGACGTAAACGCATTTTATGATAAATCATTTTCAGAACAAGGACAAACTGGAGAAACTGCGATCCCAGGCAGAGACGTTCTGCCAGAGGCTGGGCCGCTATCGCATGCCTTTTGCTTGGGCCACTGTTAATATCATGGAAGTCATCTCCACTGCTACACTTGACCGCGACGTCACAGACTCTGACAGCACTAAAGGAGGTGTGTTTAAGTTTCTTTGTTAGACAGAAACAAAACCAGTCACTAGGGCGCATAAGCCAGTGTATCTCTTGTGCCAGTCCCAAGCCTAGATAAACGGTGAGGGTTGTGTCAGGAAGGGTATCCAGTGTAAAACACTTTTACCTAAACAAACAGGTGAGTTTGTCCAAATGACACCATGCTGGATCGGTTGAGGCCTGGGTTAACGACTACCTCCACTAGTGCTGTTGACAAACAGGGTGCGGGTGGAAATTGTGCTACTGTTAGTCAAAGACCACCAAGAAGGAAATGTGTCAAGAGACAGAGGGAGAAGAGGGAAGTCAAGAGTGTAGGACTGAGGGTGGCAACTCTAAATGTGGTGGCAATGACAGGCAAAGGTAGAGAGCTGACTGACATGATGCAGAGAAGGAAGGTAGATGTTTTCTATGTCCAAGAGACCAAGTGGAAGGTCAGCAAGGCCCGCAGCTTTGGAGCAGGGTTCAAACTGTTTTACCATGGTGTGGATAGAAAGAGACATGAAGAAGAAGTGGTCCTGAAGGAGGAGTTGGCAAAGAATGCAGAAAAGAAAATGTGAAAAGAGTGTTTAGATAGGGTGATATGTCTGAAGGTAGAAGTAGAAGGTCTGATGTTGAACTTTGTCAGTGGTTATGCTCCACGAGTTGAATGCAATGTAGAAGAGAAAGGAAAAATTCTGGAAGGATCTGGATGAGGACAGAGAGACATGGAGGTAGGTGGAGTGAGGACAGAGGACAGAGTGAGATGGAGGAGTAGGACCCTCTGTGGCGACCCCTGAAGAGGAAACATCCGCAAGAAGTTGGACAGAAAGTTCAGATGAGCTACTTCTTGTATGTGTCATATAGTTCATGCCTAATACCAGTTGTTTTTAAAGACTGACAGCAGACCTCAAGTTCATTTGTTTTAAAATTAGACATTTATGTGAGCACAGATTCTGTATGCTTCTTTTCCATTTTTTTCTTCTTTCCGGCTGTTCCTTTCTTCTTCAGGGGTCGCCCCAGCCAACAAACTCGCACAAAGATTTAGCATTCGTTTTTACGTCAGATGCCCTTCCAGACGCAACCACAGACCACCGAGCTACCACAGCGCACCACTGTGGAGCAGAGGGCTGCCATTTAGGGTGCTCAGCAGAGCAGATGGTGGGGGTTAAGGGCCTTGCTCAAGGGCCCAGAGTGGGGCAGATGAAGTTAGAGGCAGATGTGGGTGCTTCACCTTTCCCCAACCACATTTAGATGTTGTGGTCAGGGTGATTTGAACCAGTGGCCTTATGATCACTGCTTCTGTAGTCTCTGCACCCCCCCCCCCCACACACACACACAGACCATTACCAAAAAAAAAATGCTTATTTTAAATTATAGAGTCTAAAACTTTGGTATGGTTGTAGCTAAGACTCATTTCCAATATACACCTTGAGCACTAGCAGGTTGCATAACGTTTTTGCTGTAAAACTTGTGTTCGTTTAACTGTAGACCTGGGGAGATTATTTATTCTTCTCTTTTATCATTTGAGGGGGGGCGGGGGGGACATGTAAACACGTTAGTACTGGAATGTGATTAACCAGTATGTGATAAGCTGAACTTGGAACACAACAACAGATGTTCCAGCTAAAATCTAATGCAGTGCCTCCCCCTGGCTGAATGTCCATCATTTGACCTTTGGCTTTTTTCTTTCTTTTTTTTTTTTTAAAGGTAAATCAAGCAGCATGGACCGTAAACTGCAGCTTCCCCGGAGGAACTCTGAGCGTTTCAACGCCATGGATGATCAGTTTTGTAACGTTTCCGCTTTCAAACCTGCTACCATCACCATCACCACCATCTTCAAACAGGTCCGGTCATTTTCACTCTGAGCGAAAAAAATCTGGGGGGGGTCGCATGAAGAGAGACAAAATTAAATTTGATTCGCTGACGAGCTTGATGTCTCACCTTGGCCTTGTTTGTTTCTCAAAAATGCAACGCATTCCATAGAATTTTTGTAAAATTTTGGCTGTAAAGTCATTGCTGTAAAAATGCTGTTAGCACCTTATCTTGGGCCTTTTACATATTGGCTGACCTTTTAATTTATTTTATTTTTTATGTGTGTTTGTGTATCAGGAGGGAGATCGTCTGAGTGATGAGGATTTGCTGAAATTCCTGTCTGAGATTAAGAAAACGTCGGCTCCACAGAGAAGAATCAAGACAATACCAGGTTATTTCTCTTTACATTTACACATTTACCTTTACAATCACTATTTTAAGAGGAGATGAGATGAGATAAGATAGAACTTTAGTGATCCCACAGGAAATTTTGTGAATTGTAGTTGGTTTTGAACATTAAAAATAGTCTAGCAGTGAAAAAGAAAAAAAAAAAGACTAATACCTTATTTTAATTAGTGTGCGTCTGCTTCCTTATAGCTCATCTGCAGTTTTCAGTGTTGCACATGCAAACTTGTGTTGTGTCCTCTAGGTTGCATAAAGTTGGACATGTGTCCACTGCACGACACACCGCAGGCCTGTTTGTCCACAGAGCTCATCCCGCTCATACCTGTGGCGGAGAAAAATGTCCGTCCGGTTAAAGAGGTGCTGGAGTTCCCCGCCAGTGAAGTTTATGTACCTCACAACGTTTACAGGTGGGTTGGCGGTGAGGACTAATATCCACTTGGTCATAAAAAACAGACTTAAAAAAAGGTTTTTTCTTTGGCTTTATGGATTAAATTCACAATGTGTTTGAATGAACTTTATTTCTTTGACATGGTAAAACATTGCTGTACAGATGGCGCCATCTTGTGATATGTATTGAGCTGCTTTCCTTATTCTTTAATTTCCCCCACCTTTGTTTCTCTCCACGTCTGTGCAGGAACTTGCTCTTCGTCTACCCCCAGAGGCTGAACTTTGTCAACAGGCTCACATCAGCGAGAAACATCACCATCAAAATCCAGTTTATGAGTGGAGAGGATCCAAGCTGCGCTCTGCCCGTGAGCGCCTGTGTTTTTAATTGAAGAGATTTCTACAGGAAAACTCCTTTAAGTGCTTTTACACTGTGTTTCTACTGCAAGCTTTGTTTAACAGACAACTTACTCCAATTTCCCCTTGGGATTAATAATTTATTTATATCAGTCTTCTAAGCACCAATTAAATTATATATTTTTGACTTAAAAATGATTATATAATTAATTAGCTGGGTTTAACCTCATTCTTTTCTACAATAAAACCATGATCAGTCTGCATAGCTGAGCTTTGGTAATTAAATATGTGAGGAAAAATTTAATATTGTTATTTTGTCATTTATTATGTGACTGTTTGTTCTCAGGTAATCTTTGGGAAATCAAGTGGCCCCGAGTTTTTACAAGAAGTTTACACCCTCGTTACCTACCATAACAAGCAAGTACACTTTGTCACAATACAAACCCCATTTCATAAAGTTTAGTCTGTGAGACATATCGCTATAGTTTTCAGTTCTCTTCTGAGTTTTCAGACTGTCGGTGAGACTGAGACCAGCTTGAACTGAAAAGCTTCTTCTGAGCTTGTTTTTTTTAATTTATTTATTTTTAATAGATTAGTGGTTTTTGTGTCTGTGTTACTTAAATCTTTAAAGTTTTATACCACTGTCTGAAATTTTTGTTAACGAGCAGACCTTCTGCAGATTAGCTGAACTGTTTGTGATTTTTTTTTCATATTTATATATATATATTTTTGTTATTATTTGCCCCATGAACATATTTAAAACTTGTTTATTGGCATGTCTCAAGAAGCAACTTGAGCTCTCTATAAAAAAAAAAAAAGAATGCCATACATTTTTTTCTAAATCTGTTTGTATAGTTATGCTTTGTATGTTTTTTTTTTTAATTTGCAATCAGAAATAATTTAGAAAACTATTTCAAATCATATAAATTTGTTTGAATTTTTAGGCAAATTCTGTTGATTTTATTACCGTATTTTTCAGACTATAAGGCGCACCAGATTATACGGCGCATTAAGCGAAACAAAACAGTCAGATAAGTCAAACTTTATTCAATTTGTTCACAATAACCAAAAATATAATAAAGATATAATAACCACAGAATTCATACATAAGACGTGCCAGATTATGTCTCACTGTTGATATTTGAGACAATTAAAAGATTTTAAGCGCACCTTATAGTCTGAAAAATGCCGTATGTCCGCTTTATTTTAAAAGGTTTTCTCATTTAAAAGTGTATCTCACTTTCCTTCCACATCTGCCTTGATCACTCATTTTTCTCGTTTTTAACTTGGCTTCTGTTAATTCCCACTTGCTCTTCTCTCAGGTCTCCAGACTTCTACGAGGAAGTGAAAGTTGCTCTTCCGGCTCGCCTGACGGAGAGGCATCACTTGCTGTTCACTTTTTACCACATCAGCTGCCAGCAGAAACAGAACCAGAGCGGCGGCCACGAGACACTCATTGGCTACTCGGTGAGATGTTTTTTTCAGCCTTTTTTAAAGGCAAAACACAAAACACAACTTTGTTTTGTGTCTAAAGTCTACATTCTTATACTTTACTGAACCTGCTGTTTGCTTCTTGCAGTGGCTGCCCATATTGAACACTGACCGCCTGCAGACGGGCCAGTACTGTCTGCCCATCATCTTGGAGAGACTCCCTGTGAACTACTCGCTGCACGCACCAGAGGTAGACCTACCCACATCTATCAAAATGCATTGCTAAAGTACATGCATGAGAATTTAAGCTTATTTTATCATTTTATTTTATTAAAAAGGAATATTTTTATGTGGTAAAAATTAGGTGCAGATTGAACAAAAGTGTCTTTGTGCCGCTTCTTGTAGAAACTTCCTTCTCAGCTTCCTCCAGTTAAGTGGATGGAGAGTCACAAAGGGCTGTTTAACCTGGAGGTCCAGGCTGTATCATCTGTTCACATTCAGGTGAGTTATGTCTGGAAATGTATAGAATTACAACTCGACTTTATTGTTATTTGTGTGGATGCTGATTCAACATTCACACTTTTTTCTTCTGATTTTGGAATATAATATCTGCATACTTTGTGCTCTTTAAATCATATGTGTATCAAGATGGGTGCTCTGACCTTTTTTGTACTTGTATGCTTTTTAAAATATTTAACTTTATTTACAAATGTGTTCCCAAATTAAATACAGTGAGGTCTTTTTTAATGAATTCAGAAGCGTTGTTCTCTGTAAAAATCTGCTTTAGCAACATTTGCTCCATTTTGGTCCTCTTGTACATTTAACTACCATTCTGCTACTTGTAACTTCTAGACAACCTTTTGCTACTTTTGGTTTTCTACTAATCTTTAACTAAACCGCATAGATGCAACATAAAATTAAGGCTACCTTAAGCAAGGGATTACTGGTTTGCCTTTTTATAATTAAACTTTTTGTAACTAAGCCTTTTGCTCTTTTTACTTTTTGTTATTTTATAGCACTTTGATAATGTCTTTGAAATCATAATTCATTATAAATGTATTATTTTATTATGACTATTATTATTATTATTAGCCTTTGTTACTTGTAGAATTTTGCTAGGTTAGCTTTTAGCTAGAGGTTTGCTGCTTTTAAATTTTGGTTAACCTTGTGATGTATTTAATTCCATTTTTTCTATCTAATTCAGTTTATTTATATAGCATAAAGTCACAGCAGAAGTTGTCTCAGGGCACTGAAAAGAAACATTCATATATAAAAAATAATAAGTTAACACAATTTATATGAGGAGCAAACTGCTTTGAAATTTAACTCCATTGCAGAACTCTCATCTTAAGCAAGCACGAAGGCAACAGTGGAAAGGAAAAACTCCTGCATGAGGAAGAAACCTCAAAATGCAACGTTTTGCTTTTAGCTGTAGCATTTAGCTCTTTTTTGGCTTTTGGGTAGTGTTCTGTTTTTTTCCTTTAACAACTCTTGTTTCAATTTCTTCTGCAAATTTTAGCAGTCATTTAATACGACGGAGCTTTAGGGTCATGCTAAGAAAAAAAATAAATAAATAAAAGCCATACAATTACGGGAATAAAGTCATAGTATTATGAGAATAAAGTCATGGTATTACGAGAATAAACTTGAAAAAAGTCTTAATGTTTTGAGAATAAAGTCTTACAAGTCTTTTTGCAGCTCTCGTGTTTGTATTTTTATTTTATTTTATTTATTTATTTATTTTTCCCACGAGTCTGAACCAGGACGTGACCGGTCAATCAATCCAGTATGCGTGTAAGCAAATGACCAATCCGAAACTAAATGAGTCGTAACATTATCCAAACTCCGACATTACTGTATAAAGGAGGGTTTACCGCATTTTAACGGCTGTAAAATTAAGACTGTTGAGCACCTTGTTAAGTTATACTTGGTATTGGTTTTACAAATAAGGAGATAGTTAATCACTCAGCACATCAGCATCAGATTATTATCAGTATCAGGACTTTGAAGCTGCTTACAGTAAGGTGGTACTCTGATGGGCTGCAGCGCAGCTCTGCAGGTAAGGAGCACTGAGCTTCAGATTGGTCATTTGCTGACATGCCTACTGGATTGACTGACAGGTCGCTTCCTGGATCTGACTCGTGGAAAGAAAACAATAAAAATAAATGAGAGATGTTGTATGACTTGATTTTCGTAATATTAAGACTTTTTTTCATTCAACCTTTATTTAGACAGGTTAATCCCATTGAGCCTCGAGGACTCATTTACAAGAGAGACCTGATTTCAACAAAGAATGATGACAATAGACAGTCATAAAAGAGGCATGCAGATTTTTTTAAAACAAATTAAATAATAAAAAAAAAAAAAACTTTATTCTAGTTCAGTCTCATAATTTTATGGCTTTTAATTTTTTTTCTTAATTTATCTAGTTTCCTCTTTTTTCTTGGTCTAAAGCAGACCTGTACACATCAGTGATTTTCAGTTTTGCCTTTTCTCTAGCTTCACTCTTGAGGCGCTACATCAATTAGTAATTTTTGTTTCCACTCCGATGCTTGTTTTCTGTCTTTTGGAAGTGCTACTGTGTAACGACTCATCCCTCTCTCCTGTACCAGGACAACCACCTGGAGCGTTTCTTCACCCTGTGCCATGCACTGGATGGTGGAGTCACGTTCCCTCTGCGGGTCAGGGATGAGAAGATTCCTGAGAACAAGCTGGAGCACGAGCTGAAGCTCAGCATCGTGTCTCTGTCCTCCTCTCGTTTAGAGCCTCTGGTCCTCTTCCTGCACCTGGTGCTGGATAAACTCCTAACCCTGATCATGCAGCCCATGCTTATTGCTGGCCAGACAGGTGAAGGGTTTGAATTTGCTCGTTGCAATTTTTAGCTTTTCCTAAAGTCAGAATTTTAACTTTTCTGCCTCTTTGCACTTGTGTTTTTCTCTTCTTTAGCCAACCTGGCCCAGATAGCCTTTGAATCAGTGGTGTCTATTGTTAACAGCCTTCACAACAGCCAGGAGCTGGTCAGGGATCAGCTGGGCAGGAACAGCCTCTTGGCGTCTTACCTGTACTGGGTGTTTCGTCTCCCTGATCCTCCTGGAGACAGTGCAGGTGCTGGTCGTTCATCCGTTTGAGTGACGGGTCTGCGGTCGTAATTACATTTTTTTTTGTCTCCTCTGAATGCACCTCCAGGTCCAATGAGCTCAGCGCCCTCATCAGAGAGTCGGTACAGCACCATGGGCCGGGCCACAGCAACCGTGGTTGGCAACATGCTTCTCCAGTCCAGAATGCGCAGCAGCAGCAACCCTGATATCCCTGCACAGCAAATGTCTGCTGAAGATGCCGAGGTCAAAAATATTCTTTCTGCCAAGGTACTCGTGAGTTTGACCTAACAATCTGAATGCTTTTCTCGATTTATCCAAGCTTTCATTGAAAGTCCATAGCTCAACTTACCACTGCTTAAAATTTGCTGTTTATTAAAAAAAAAACTATAAGAGCAAAAGCAAATGAGGCAGTATGCAAATACGCTAGGGCACCAGTTTTATACTCCATTTGCTATTTATCCCCACAGTACATTAGGTATTGTAATAGGCCAACAGACAGCCACCTTAATGAATGCATCCATCACATTCAGTCTGATGGAACGTTCTGTCTGCAGGGCCACAACAACCCAGGCAGCCGCATGTCCACGTATGTGGACATCAACAACCATCAGAACCCGACAGGAAGCACCAGACCCTCCAACAGAAAGGTACTGGTCCTTCTGACAAGACGAGTTTATTTGTTTTAGTAACGGAAAAAAAGTGACTAATCAATGCATAAACATTTCGTGAAATACCAAAATTCATGCTCATTAATCCAGGTATGAATCCAACAATGTTCAGTCAGGTCATAGGAGTGAGCTGCTTGTGAGATTCAGTTTGGGAGGGCTCCTCAGATTGAAGAAGTCCTTTGGATGAAAGACGAAACGTCTCAGCAACAAAAGAAACAGTCCAGATGACCTGACTGAACATTGTTGGGTTTAGTGAAAAAACTTATTTTTTTTTTCCTCTTTAATGACTTTGTTTGGCATTGTTCTTTAAATGAACAAAAGCAGCTGAGAGTGTGGAAGTTTCTTGAAAGAAGGAAGGGCATTAACTGCTGTCAGTGATCTGGGTGTACATTTCTTCTCTTGACAACATTATCCATACCACATGCACATTTCAGATCTGTTTTTAATCCAGTTTATTAACTACTTTTTCAGACAGTTGTTTTTTTTAAGACAATTAAAACCATTTCTTTCTGTTCTTAGAATAAGCAATCTTGTAGTTTTATTTATTTCCACAGTATGCATTTTTTCTTCTTTGCTGAATTGCTTTTTTTTTTTTGAAAGTCAGATTGCTTTGTTTAGATTTTAAAGACATCATTTGAATAGTACAGCAAGAAGAGTTGCGCAATTAACCTTAAAGCCAAACTTGTGAAAACTCAGAATGGTATTAGTATTAAAGAAATACAAAAAAAAAACATTAATATAACACCAACAGTTCATGCTCATTAATCCAGGTACAAATTCAACAATGTTCAGTCAGGTCTTCAGTTTGAATAAATCCTTCGGATGAAGGATGAAACATCTCAGCGAAAACAAAAGAAACCATCCAAATGACCTAAATGAACATTGTTGAACATTAGTATAAGTTTTGATATGATGATGCACTGATAATAAATTTATTACTGAAATTTTAGCATCGTGTGGAAGTTTTAAATTTGTCAGAAAACATTTTGTATATACAGTATACATAAATTTTGGTCTTTAGGTTATTTATTTCATTCCAGCAGTCATAATTTATTCTGTTTATAACTAGGAAGCTTGCTCAGACTAATTAATTAAAACATTTTTTACATAACTTGTTTGATTACATTGGCAAAATTAAACTAATAATGCCCTGATTCTAAGTTTACCTTTTTATGCAGCTCCTCATAATGCAAAGTTCAGCAGCAACTTATTCTTCTTTAGTCAAGTTCAAGTAGATTTCAAACAATAGCATGGCTTAAGTTTACATGGTACACATACTCCTGAACCAAACCTGCTAATGTTTGTTGGTAAAAAGCACTCCGACCTCAAACATGTTGGTTCTGGAGCTCAACAAATATTTTTCAGCCTTCTGTTTCTTCTAGTAGCCACAAGGTGGGAGTCTAACCCTGACGACTGGTCAGACGTTAGTCAGCCTTTTATCCTTATCTAGAATGAATCCTGTTGATACCCAGATATTGTAATGGGCCATGTGCTGTATTTATAATGATGGTATTCATGCAGTTGGTAAGTTTTGGTCCCTTTCTCTCTTGCAGCAGTTTCACGAGGAGCTGGCCCTGCAGATGGTCGTCAGCACCGGCGTCTGCAGAGAGAACGCATATAAATATGCCTGGTTCTTCTTTGAGCTGTTGGTTCGTGCTTTTCTCAAAATGTTTACTCTCCATAACTTTTGCTTATGTATTGTTGGCTAATAAAAATCATTTATTGCCATTTAGGATTGTAAATGGATTAGTTGAAGGAAAATTTAAAGCCTCTTCTCTGCAAAAGCTGCCTGTAGCAGCAGTTTTATATTTTTGAGTCAACTTTCCATAAAATGTCTTGTTGGACAGTATGTGCGTTTGCTTCATGTCATTGCTGCATTTTGTGACAAAGAGTTTTTTTTCCTTCTTTATCGTGGGATGTGGCAAACAGGTGAAAAGCATAGCTCAGTCCCAGCTCGACAAGCGCAGCGTTCCTCGAAGGAGTCGCTTCTCCGACAGATTCAAAGGTGACATCGCCACCATCGTCTCCGTGGTTACGGCTGAAATCTGCACAATCCTCATCAAACAGCACAAGGTAAGAAGAAAAACAAAAAAAGGAGACTTTACGCACCCTCTGCTCTCCTGGGCTGGACAGGAGGAAGTTGCAGCTTGAGCGTACTTGTTGTCAGCGTCCAGCAAACAGCAGGGGAGCTGGATGTGCTAATTACATTTGCCTCCGTGGTAACAGCAGCCCAGCGAGATGCTTGGTGAGATCCGGTCAGCTCAGCTTGCTGATTGCTGTTTGTTGACTGCTCGTTTCAGGAGGTAGAGCAAGCAGAGAAAATCAACATCAGCCTGGCCTTCTTCCTGTATGACCTGCTGTCTCTCATGGAGCGAGGGTTTGTCTTCCAACTGGTGAAAAACTACTGGAACCAGGTAGAGAAGTACTCGAACACAACAAACGACAACTGTTAGTGTTAAAACAAATAAACTATTGCATTGAAAAAGAGGCTTTTATAATTATTAACAAGCATCTGAAGCAAAGTGATGCAATAATTTAATTTTTAAATGTTTTTTTTTCCACTCTGTAGATGTCGGCTAAGAGCGTTGCCATGCCGATGTTGATCAGCATGCGTCTGGAGTTCCTGCGGATTCTTTGCAGCCATGAGCACTACCTCAACCTGTGCCTCTTCTTCAGCAGCCCTGCTTCAGCGCCCGCCTCACCATGTCCATCCATCTCCTCACAGGTGGGCCCTTTGCACAGCCAACTTTTCTCTACTTAATTTTTATCACTCACCGCCGAAAGACGAAGGAGAAAAATTATGTTCCTGCGTTCTGTTATCAGTATATCTCATGAACTATTGAATGAATTTAAAGGAAACTTTCAGGTAATATTCATTTTGTGTACAAATGCAATTGATTACCTTTTTGAATTAACACAAAGCAAGTTGACCACTACAGCCGTAGGACTTGAAAAACCACAAAAATGTCTATTTTGTCAGAAGTACAGATACTTTGCTAAAATTGATTGTTATAGTTGAGAGTCTTTCACAACTCATCAGTTGCTATTCATTGCACAATATCTGTTTTAGACTTGAGCATTAACTCTGTTGAAATTAACCCTTTTTTTGGTCTGTTAGCAAAATATTCCATGAACTGGAAAGATTTTAATGTGACTTTCAGATAGTAATTATTGAATGTAAATTTACAAATTATTAACTATTAGAGTTAACTCCATTCAAGATGGCCACCACAGCTAATCAAACATAGCTAAACCAAAAATAGCTGTAACTCGGTCAGTTTTATAGATATTGAACTACTCTGAGTGTAACGTCTCACAATTTTGCACAAGATCTCAAATTACTGTTTCAAAAAAAGAGTCTCAGCCTCTCCATTGATTCTTCTTTCTGTATAGAGTTCCGGTTCGTGTAGCTTCCAGGAGCAGCAGAGGATCTCGGCGCTGTTTGATCTTTCTCAGGAATTCAAGCAACAGCACTACCTCGCCGGCCTGCTCCTCACTGAACTCAGCACCGCACTAGACATGGAGTCAGAGGGGTATGGAAGTGCATGTGCTGTCCGCCTGCTGCCTTCTCATTACCTTGTTACAAAGTGTCCTTACTGCATGTGCACTTTTATGAAGAGTTAAAACAATATGTCAAAGGTCATGCTCAATAATCCAGGTAGAAAAATCCAACAAAGTTCAGTCAGGTCATCAGGACGGTTCCTTTCTTTTTGTCGTTGAGACTTTTTGTCCTTCATCCAAAGGACTTCATCAGTCTGAGAAGTCACAACAAACTCAGGCTATGGCTGCCTCAGAGGAGTCGACAGGGGAGAGGGCGGGACCCAGACACCGTCTTATCACTAGCAATCTGGTTGGTCCACTATGTGAGTGTGCTGCTTGTGGGACTGAGTTTGTCGCAGCTCCTTGTATTGATGAAGTCCTTTGGATGAAGGACAAAACGTCAACAAAACGTTGTTGGACTCGAAAAAATACTTATATTCTGATAGGAACGAAGACAAAAGCAAATACTGTACCATGCAACCTCACATGAATATACTCTGACCCAATCAAACTGTGGAAATGTTCCTGTGTCTGCAGGGGGAAAGTGCAAAGAAAGGCTATCAATGCAATTTACAGCCTGCTGTGTGCTCATGATCTGGATCAGCGCTGTGAGAAACCCGAGGTCAGAGCCAAGGTGGCCGGCCTCTACCTCCCCCTGGTGGGGATCATCATAGAATCAACCAACTACCTGGATTTCACAGGTACGTGCAAACATGCATAGTTGCATACACACACAAAAAAAAATTAATCTCTTTTTAAACATAAACACACCATAAAGAAATGTAGACGCAGTATTTCTGAAAGTGCAAAGTAAGGAAAACAGGGTTTTTGAAGCTGAAAACTATAAACCTATAGCGGCGGTGAGATACTTTGTAGATCCTGTGGAATTTGCTCCTAATGAGCTTTAACAAAGACAAAGGTTAATGAGTTGCCTCTAATCAGTAATTATCCTCCATCATGTAGCTCTGTTTTTGTATATAACTACAGCCATCCATCTTACTCCACCCTGGCATAAATGTGCTAATGCTTAATTCTTACGTCTGTGTTGCCTCTGATTAAGAGACAGCCGTGTCACACTCAAGTCTGGAACTCCTCTCGTCTTCAGTCCGACACTTTTGTGAACCTCCTTGTCTCCCCAGTTTGTGACTCGCGCGGTGGGAAAAACAAGCCGGGCGAACTCGAGGATGACCTTGAAAACGTCCCACCCATTAATCAGTCTGTTGCCATGGCAATCGCTGGGAACCCCTTCAACACGCTAGGCCGGAACGTCCTCGTCTCCATGGCATCTTTGGTAAAGTATAGCCTCTTGACTTTATTTCATTTTTTCCCAAAATCCAAAGATGATAGGAAGATCCTACAGGGTTTTAAAAGTTCAGAAGTGCATTGAGTGCTTGTGTTTGAGATTGTCTCTGCTAGTGTTTTGCTTCCCAACAGGTGAGCTGCACAGATGCTGAATGATTAGCTGTCAAAGCCACATATGCACTTCATCCATCCTGAAAAAAGAAAAAAACTCCCACACACACACACACACACATATCTGTGGGAGATGGTTTATGGGCAGGCATCGCCATCATAAGTGAACAGGGCCGTCCTTTCTGACAAACACATCCATCAAGTTGTGCTACAGCTTCAACACAAGGAACCAAAACCGATCGCTGCCGTTCTCCTCTTTTCTCCATTCCCCTCCAAAGAGAGGAATAACTTTTATGTATGTTGATGTAAGAAGTACTGTTGTGGAAGAAAAGTGTTTTTTGTGTGAAAGAGCCATCGGCCTGGGGTTCCTCAGAAATCTAAACCTGAGCACTTTTTCTTAATTTGCAGGCAGTTCACCTTCAAACCAAATATACTCATTACAGGAGAAGTCCTTCTTTTTTTACTTGATGCTTGTTTTCAAATGAACAAGTGACGTTTTAGTTCACACTCAACAATTTTTTTCGACGTTGGGTCCTGGAAGCCGGGTTCTTGGTGGGACACTTGGAGCATTTGGCGTTTAATGGCTACATTTATCAAAAGTGCCACACAATGAAGCAGCGGTAGCTGTCTGCAGCAGTGATTCATCATCACGCGAATGAAGGTAAATTAATCTGCAGTAGATTAAACGCCCGCTGAGACATGGAAGAGCGCCACACTCCACTTAGAGCCTGTATGAGAGAAGCGACCAGTCATCGCTTAGTGATTTGAAAAAGCTTGTGAATGACATACTATCAGATCCACTCACTGATGCACTCCTTTCAACTCAAGAGGAGTGACAGTGTTATAAATGAGGTTTGGTAAGGGTTAGTTACCAAATGGGATGCGTTAGACAGCTACACTGAGAGAAAATTGCCCCGTGCACTTAATGAAATCTTTGTGTTTTGATTATCACCCGTCACCAAAGGTGAAGGTGGAGCGATAATGTTTATTGCCTGTGCTTGTGTGCATGTGTGTATTATTATTAACCTTTATTTAACCAGGCAAATCCCATTGAGATCACAGATCTCCTGGCACTGAAGGCAGCCCAACATGCATGGCT
>JARVGS010001792.1:14306445-14325878 GCA_031762315.1 Hypsolebias antenori | reverse complement strand
GTAAGTCGGGGGCGCCCTAACCCGAGGACTCCCTGTGCGTGTGTATATATATAGATATATATATATATATATATATATAATCCATTTCGAGTTTTCATTATACCACAGATTTCTTCCATTCTTTGTTTCAGTAAACGCACAACAGGTATAGTCAAATTTAGGGATGCATAATATTATTGGCATAGTATCGGTATCAGCTGATATTAGCGATAAAGTTAAATATCGGACATTGGCCATTCCATCAAAATAAGTCACCGATATAAAAGGCATGTTTATTTTTTAAATATATATTTATATAGTCTTACATCTTTTTCAACCCCCTTTTGCATTTGGTACCAGGCCAAATTGACAAAGACCATGCAGACTAATGTAGTATTTTAATTCCACAGCAGAGAGAACTACGAAGCTTCTGTAAGTAGGTATAGGGAAAAAATATTAGTATCGGTTATCGGCCAAATACGTTTTAACATATCGACATATCCGATATCGGCCACAAATCCAATATCATGCATCCCTTGTCGCATTGCTTGTGTTTCCAGTTAGAGATGCTTTTTTATTTTATTTTATTTTTCTAAGATCTTGTGTTGTGGATTAAAACCTCAGGCTGTTGTGTAAGTTCGTCAGCATATCCAGAAGATTTATAGTGGAATAAAGATCTGGACTATGTGCAGCTTCTCCATGTGTAAAAATGATTTGAAATACTCCCTGAACCACAGGTTTTACAGTTAGAGGCATTGTAACACAATGTGGGACTGTTTCGTAAACAGACGTCAGATTTATTGATAATGAGACCTGATCGTTGCATCAGTTGACTTAAACACATTAATTTCTGCAATGCTTTTCCAAACTTTATGTGCTTAGTTTAATCAATGTGGTATTTTTATTTGTATTTTGCTTGAGCGGTGGAGATTATCACTTGACACTGATCATCCACAGGAAAAGATGGAAAATGTACCAAATTAGTTCATTTAGTTAATTAAAAAAATGATAAAGTGTTAGTGACAACACATTTCTAATATTGTTATAACTCAGATATAAAAATTATTATTTTCTGCTTTTGGCCTAATATACTGCTGCCCATAATGAGTAAACATTGTATTTTTGTGGTTATGTTTTTATTTGTTTCCTCACAGATGTGTATGACAGGTGTCATAATATATAAAAAAGCGAGTTCAGTGTCCTGATATCGCTTGTGACTGGGTTCAGTTTATAGTTATTTTGGCTTCCACTGGGTTTGTTCATGATGATAAAATCACAAAATATCACTTTTACTTCATGTCAGTTTGTTTAGTTTGAATCAAATGTCTTAACGCCTCCGTTGTCCATGTCCATTCACCTCACTCTTTGTCTGAACTGGCGTCCAGCTGTTTGGATGTGTCCCCGGATTACAGATGATACAGATTTTTCTCTCTCGCACACAAACAGCAGTCTCATTGTTCCAGTTCTGTTTCAAAGGCCTCTGTCTTTCAAAGGCTTATGGGTGGTGCAGGGGGCAAAACCAGTGAGAACTGAGTCCAGCCCTGTGTTGTTGCTCCTTTTTGTAGACCTCTTGCAGGGTACTTTAGATCAGTGAGGCTCATTAAACCCTTCTGGTGAAGACACTGGTGGTAAGGACATCTTTTTTGTTTCTATCAGTGGCACAAGTAGTGACGTGTCCTGCAAGGGAGGAGGTATTTTCTGAATTGTGTGGAAAGTATAAAAAAAAGATAATTGTTTTTCCTCTATTAGGAAGGGTGGAAGGCGGAGAAGACGGAGGAGGAATGGCAAAGTGAGGGAGGCTTCCACCAGAGACAGTTAGATTTGCAGCTTGTGTCAAAGCCCAAAGTGCCAGAGATTAATTAAACTACCGTACTCCTGTTTTGGAGGTGTGTGAATGAGTATGAGTCAGAGTGGTGATGAGTAGGAGTGAAAACATGCTAATTGCCTTTATGCTCAATGCCAAGTTGCAGGAACATAACATTTTACATAACAAATACTCTACCTTCTGCAGATGCACAAAGAAGGAACAAAGCCTTCGTGCAAAAATTAAAAAATCATGATCTCCAAAGCAGTAAAGGTGCACGTCTTCGTGGTTCATGTTGCTTGGCTGGTTTGTTTTCCCTCAAAGCCACTAGTCCTCCCCATCATCGGGGTATTTCTTTATTATTTTCTACTGACACTGAACCACTGCAACCTCTTCATCAGTCTGCGATACTAGGTGAAAAGAGGATTATTTTGGGGAAATTCACAACTAAAGGGGCTACTTCTTCAAACAACCAGCAGCTAATTAAACATGCATGTGTTAAACAAGCCTGTACATATGATGTGGGTTAAAGGTAGAACATTTGTGGAGGAAAATACAAGAAAAATGTGTCAGTTAGAGTCAGCTCATGGCACTAATTGGGCATTCAGTTGTTTGTTTTTATTTAATCTTCAAACTTCTTTTTTTCTTTTACTTCTGTTTTTTGGCACCTGACTTTTGAATTCTGTTATAACTTTTGATAAGGCACAAGTCTGATTACAGCAGCCAATTCCTACAAACACACAACAACAGGCTAATTGTGTGGACATTCTGCAATCTCTAGCTGCTGTTGATTAGAGCAGTTGTCAAGCTAAAAAAAAAAAAAAAAAAAAAAAAGCAACGAGCGAGCGTTGTTAATGATTAAATTACCAGATAGGCAGCCGGAGCTGTCGGTCATTGTCGAGGTCATCTGCCTGTGAGATCATCGCCGCGCTGCAGAAACAGCAGGTGTGACATCATTTGAGGAAACGACAGAACAACGCACAGCTTCATTGCACAAGTTGAAAGGGCAACATGTGACTCATAGATAACCTTTCTGTATCTCCTGTGGGTCTGTCTGTGTTCCAACCCATTACCCAAAATTGGTTTACAAATCCTATAACAGCAGGCCGTTTTATAATGTCTTCTCAGACATTCTGAACCCCCTAGATTGCAGTATCATATCCTCACAGTGAATGAGTTCATTCTTCTCTATAGCCACTTATATTTATTGCGTTCTCACATTTTGCCTGTATCTTTTGCTAAAAATCTCCCACATATGAATCTGCAAGCAAAGGTAATCAAACCTGCTAAAATGGGGCTGCAATACAGTATATGATGATTAACTGAAGAAAGCACTTTCTGTCTAGGTGAATCAATCAAATTTTGTCTAATCGTTAACCAATACATCATTTATTTTATCTTTATTTAACTAGGCAAATACCACTGAGATCACAGATCTTTTTTACAGGGGAGGCCTGGCCCTGAAGGCAACCTAACATCCAGGTTTTTGGACTGTGGGAGGAAATCAGAGTACCCGAAGAAAACCCGCACACACAAGGAGAACATACAAACTCCACACAGAACGACCTCTGGTCCAAACCAGAGATTGAGCCTAGGACCTTCTTGCTGTGAGGCAACAGCGCTAACCACTGAGCCATCATGCTGCTAACTTGAATATAAACTGTAAGAGCATTAGCAATGATTCAAGGATTTTTATAGATTAAAAATTCCAGAGATACAAGCATTTTCTTTTCATTTATTTTATTTTATTCATCAGATGATCATTTGAAATGAGGTTTTGTGAAAAAAATATGAACAAATAATATCTAACCTGTTGTAGATAGTTTGGAGAGTTGCAGAGCTAACAGCTAGTACGAGCAGGGCCAAGACTAAAACAGACTGATGCCGTCCTAAAACACTTCCAGTCTCAAACATTTCATACTAATTAATGCTAATGCTATTTCCTGACCCATTATACCACTGTGCTTCATGTTACAGATGTTTAATCAGAAATATTGTATTTCTATTGAAGGTGCACCATCCTGCATTAGAAATGCTGTAGCTAACTGCTGTCGATGCCACAATTTGATTGTAAATAACAGTAACTTTTTGAGAAATAAGTAAAAGAACTGTTTAATGCATCCACAACAGGTAATATGTGAACTGCTTATAACCTTTCAATAGAATCCTATTTAAAAACTGAGTTATAGTTTTAAGAAATTTAGTTTGATGGAGTGTCTTTCTTGAAGACCTTGGCCCTTTATCGCAGTTTCAGTAGATGGATGTTCTGGCCCTCGATTGCTGAATAAAGGCAGACAAAAAGACAAAAAAGGGTCCAATGGAGGGACTTTTAATTGGACGAGCCAGACACAACAGACTGCCCCCCAATGTTAGACGGACTCAAAAGAAGTTAGTGCAGAGACAACTGGCAGACAGTCATGGAGACAGGGGCAACAGCAGAGAGAAAGGAAAGGATTTGAGTGAAGGAACGAGGGGAAATCTAAGTACTTGAGGTGTGTGTCGAGGCCTTTAGCTGTCTCTGCCAGAATGTGTTTTTACGAGCCTGCGGTCAGGCAGAAATAAAAGGCAGCCGAGTGACTGAATGGCACCACACGCAGACACAAGCATGCACGAATGATTCACTGGCCTCTCGGAAATTACAGTTTGGTTTTATAATGTCACAGTTAGTCAATGTCTCCAGCTCGCATAGTTCTTTGGGATTAAACAAGCAGGACATTTTTCCTCAGTGGTGCAAAGGTAAGGTTAGGTATTACCAAAACCATCTGTATTCCTTTAAAGACAAGTCTGTTCTAGTCAAATTTAACTTATGTGCATAATATCACAAGTCATAAATTTGACTCAATGGGATTTATGGTTTTAACATCATCTTCTATCCTTTTGGGGAGAAAATGTACCGGTAGTCATGATTTTACAATCATTCAATTCAAAAGTTGTTTCTTTTATGCCTTTGTTAAAATAGGTCTCTCTTTTCCTGCTGATACTTTTTTATTCTGTTATATTTTACCAAAGCTTTACATCTTCAGGTAGAATTTTTACCAGTAGCTCAACAAGGGAAAAAAAATCAAGTATAAATATTTATACTTTACATACATTTTGCTAATTAGTGCAAGTTGATGCAGAAACTAAGATGGCAAAGCTGAGTTATTCATAAGGGGTTAAATGACTCTCTTGATGTAACAAGATGATAGATATTTGTATGTCGCATTTGTGACCTTGTTCAGCAAAGAGGATGTAAGTCAAAGTATAATGCTTTCAACTGATTTTATATACTGTACTCCTAAAGAACTCAAAGAAAACAAACAAGTGATGATAAGTGTTCCATTCAATTCAGTTTATTTATATAGCACCACGTCACAACAGAAGTCATGTCAGGGCACTTAACAGAAACATTCATATACATAAAGAGTAAGTTAATAACATTATCAGAGGAGCAGACTGCTTTGAGTTTAACTTCATGGCAGACTCTCATCTTGAGCAAGCGTGAAGGTGACCGTGGAAAGAAAAAACTCCCTCATGATGAAGAAACCTTTAGCAGAACCTGGCTCAGGACAAGCGACAATCTGCTTCAACCAGCTGGGTTTTAGAGGACAGGAAGGAGGAACAGATACACAATGGCAGATCAGGAATCGGGGGATATCATCTCATTTTAAGACAGAAATAATTTTAAATGCAAACTATTTATATTTGTAACTATTTCTTTAAAAATGTGGTCAATTTGTCCTCCAGTAGTCTGTCTATGGCAGCATAACAAGCCAGCCCTAACTATACAGCGGCTTCAAATGTTGTCAGCCCATTAAATGACCATTATTAGTTGTTATCATCCCCATAGGTTGTGTTCAGACTGTCCCTCTTGTACCTCCTAGTTGGTATAAAGGTATGTTCTTATCGCTGATGATATGCAGCTTTGCCTCCTCTAAAACCAGGTTTTTTTTGTCAGCTTTATTTAACCCTTTTCCTAAACCTAACCTTACACCTGACCCTGAGCACTGACCCTAAACTTAACCTCCTGACCATTGACCCTTATTCTAACCACCTGACTCTATTATCAGCAATAAGAAAATACTTTTACATCTATAGGAGGCACAGGAGGGACAGTCTAAACAGAACCTATGGGGATGATAATAACTAATAACGGCCATTTAATGACTGATAACATTCGAAGCGGGTGAACTATAGGATTTATGGAACAGGAAAGTCTAAAGCCCAGTCTTAAAACTGGACGATGCGTCAGCCTCACAGACAGCAACTGGAAGTTGGTTTCACAAGAGAAGAGCCTGATAACTGAAAGATCTTCCTCCCATTCTGCTCTTGGAAACTCTAGGAACCACAAGTAAGCCTGCAGTCTGAGAGCGAAGTGCTCTGTTGGGAAAATATGGAACCATAAGATCTGTAGTATAAGATGGAGCTAGGTTGTTGAGGGCTTTGTAGGTTAGAAGTAAGATTTTGAATTATATTCTGAATTTGAGTGTTGTTGCTGCGGAAATACTAAACAAGTGATAAAAGTTAAATAAATAAGTTAAAGAAAAAGAAAACAATTGATTTTATAAAGTTTAACCTTTTTTCCCAGCACTGGGAGAAGAATGTGTGAATGTCATAATTGATTGTTAACCTCTCTTCAGGAGGAATATCATAACGAAGCACATACTCATGTTGTCTGTATGTACAGTGTTGTCCAAGAGACCAAATGGGTTCATTTCGTTCCTTGTTGTGAACGTGATATTCAGCAGTTGGTTTTAGTCCCGTACACCCACACTTATCTACTGCTACGTATACCCACACAAACATACGCCCACAAAATGCAGCTGCCTTTTCTTTTCGACTCTTCATCACTCTCAGTTTTTTCTCCAACTCTTCCCACTCACAGTGGTGCACACAGATCCCATCTACCCTTATTAGGATAGTGCACTGACTGGCATTTATTGAGTAAGGACTGAGGTCAGTTATTATACCAGAAAAGATCCTGACGGGAAAACAAACACAAGCACCCCCACGCTTGACTAAATATACTTTATTCATAGTTTTAGGTAGACATCATATCCTGTGTTTGCCATCGCTGTGTCTCATTGAGCTGTCAGTCACTTAAGCAAACAGTCTGTATTTAGGCATACAGCTACGTTCATGTGTGTGGGTGTATGCGTGTCATTGTTCTGTAGAGGTTTAGAGGTCAGTGTGCGAGGGGACATTTCAGCAGCATATTTCCCAAAGGTACTTGCAAAGCTCAACCCAATATACAGATGGTGAAACAGACCCATGTCAGCACTGTGTGCTCAAGTGAATTGTTTTTATGTATAACTTTCACAGAAGTTTCCCTGATCTGAATACACATTGCCCACTAACACCCCTCACTAAAAAAATAGTCAGCACCTGGAATTAAGTAAGTAAGCAAATAAGTAGGAGGCTCTAACTGGAAAACTACTGCAGTGACGAATGTTTCCACTGGCAACAACTTATTTACGTAAAATGTGTAGTCTCTTATCCCATAATAAATTATTCATTTTGTGGTTGCAGAAAAACAGTTCCTCTGTTTTACAAAGGTCAAACTATATGTTTGAAACATGCTCCATTATAACCAGTCTAAATTAAAATAAATATGTTCACAATGTCATTGGAGTTCATATAAGCTAATCAGTTTATAAGCTGCATAACTCGGAGCCCAAGGAAATTTGAAAGATGTAAAATATAAATTACCAAACACTTTAGTTTTTTTTTTTTTTTTTTTTTACCCTGTTGGTAGGACTTGACCAGCAGAAGATCTGGACCCTGAGTCCTTTAAATGTTTATTAAACTGCCTCTCTGAATGCATCACTGTCAAGACATGGTTTTTTAAAAAAAAATCTACTTATCACATTATATGATGGGCAAAGTAAAGAGTTGAAAGCAATCTAGTTGTTTCATGAATTTGTCAAAAGTACTGCGGTTAGTTAGTCATGGCATGGCAGCTATCTTGAATCAGGTACTCATTTGTAATCATTCGTAGACGGGCATCAAATGATTACTTTCAGAGAGTTTCATTAAAATCCGTCTACTAGATTTTGAGATATTTTCCATGTGTGTCTGGATAATAACACAAATTAGTTTCAAATGGACCATCATTGACCAGGAATTTGTTTTTGGAGACACTGGTGCAGACGTATTGATTACCACCATAGCAACATAAATGTATGCAGGCAAAACAGGAGCTCACAGAGTTGTGTGTGTGTGTGTGTGTGTGTGTGTGTGTGTGTGTGTGTGTATCTGCAAGAGTGGCACAGTAATGGTTAGACTCCTTACTTTTGAAAGAGTGGAAGACTTGGAAGAATCATGGATGGGGCCCGAAAGAAAGACTGGAGATGGAGACAGCACATCTGAAAAACACTCAACCTTCACAAATGGGGGGAGGAGAGATGAAGAGATGGGAGTTGATAGAGGGTGGAAAAAAGACTCATGTTCCACAGATGATGATCAGTTTGTGTACATGGCTGCAGTAGCAGTTGAGTTTGATTTGATGATTTGTCACCCAATTCAATTCAGTTCAGTTTATTTATATAGTGCCATATCACAACAAAGTTGTCTCAGGGCACTTTACAGGATTATTCACATACATAGAAAAGCCAATTAGTAAAGTTCTCTAACTAAGGAAGCCAGCAGACATGTTGAATATTCACTTTGTCACAGTCTCCCATCCTGAACAAGCACCATGGCAACATTAGAAAAACTCCCTTTCAAAAGGAAGAAACCTCCAGCAGAACCAGGCTCAGGACAAGAGGCCATCATCTTTGACCGGCTGGGTTTGAGAGGACAGAAAGGAGAGACAAACGGACACAGAATGGTAGGTCCAGATGCAGGTGCAGGTGTACCTGAAAGATAAAAACACATGTCAAGGATAGAAACAATTATTACAAATACAAAACAGGTTGAGCAGAGTAAGTAAAGACAACAGAGTGAAGTAATGTGGTCAGTTTGTCGTCCAGCAGTCTAAGCCTATAGCAGCATAACTAAGGGACAGCTCAGGAAACCCAAGACGACCCTAACTATAGGATTTAGTACAAAGGTCTTAAAACTTTGGTTTATTGGTTCCACATAAGAGGAGCCTGAGAACTGAAATATCTTCCTCCCATTCTGGTTTTGGAACTCTAGGAACCAAAAGTAAACCTGCAATCTGAGACCAAAGTGCTCTGTTAGAAAAATATGGAACAATAAGATGGTAAATGGTAAATGGAGCTTACTTATACAGTATAGCGCTTTCCAGCCCCCTGTGAGGGGCCCCAAAGCGCTTTACAGCACCAGCCATCCACCCATTCACACACACATTCATACACCGGTGGCGGTAGGCTGCCATGCAAGGCGCCAGCCAGTCCCACCGGGAGCAACTTGGGGTTAAGTGTCTTGCCCAGGGACACAATGACACACGGTGTGGGAACTTGGGATTCGAACCGCCAACCTTCCGATTGGGGGTTGGCTGCCACTACCACTGTACCACGGCCGCCTGTATATAATCTGATCTGTAATATAAGATGAAGCTATGTTGTTGAGAGCTTTGTAGGTAGTAAAAACTACCTAAAAACTGGTGTAATCCAGTTTTGGTGTTTACTTCCTTAGCTCCTGTAGACCACTGAACCATCCTTACATTTGGGCATGTAGCTCTCAGTAGCACACAAAACAAAGTTGCTTTCCATCCATCCATCCATCCATCCCCTATCTTTACCCGCTTCTTCCTTTTAGGGTCGTGGGGGCCACTGGTGCCCATGTCCAGCTATCACTGTGCGAGGGACCGATTCCACCCTGGACAAGTCCAAGTCCATCAAAGAGCCCAAAGTTGATTTCCTTAAAATAATAATAATAAAAATAAAAAAAGCTAATTATTGTCAGAAAAACTGAAACTTTTTTTTTTACACTCTGTAAGATAGGATGTGCTTTTTGGTCCTCGCTTTCTTTTTCCTTTTACATTCTCACTCTGCTTCGCTCAGTCACATACAAAATTCATGCTCATTTTCACATTAGTCTCCACGGGGCCCGGAGCCATTAATTGTGTCCCTGGCTGGGAGCAGAGGAAAAGTGTTGCTGGGAGTGTTGGGTGTACCCAGCAGAGAGGCAGGCAAGGCTGGGCACAGCTGTCCTCACAGGAAGGAAGCCACTTCTCATACGGCTGCCCACGTGGATTCCCAGAATATTTGTCCCTGAAGATGTTCTTCATCAGAAGAAAATAGGCTGTTTACTCCCGATCCACCTCAGGTTGAGTGATCAGTTTCATTAAGCAACAACTAGGTGTCAAATATTTTTTTTTCTTTATCGCCTCTGTTTTGAATCCCAGAAATTGCTCCAGTCTGGTCTGTTTTACAGCTTACAAAGCACAAATGTTCAAACAAACAAGTCTTTTATGGCCATGTGTTCCTGAACAGTGTGTCCCTCTTTGGTTCAAAACCTACAAAGAGAACATTGTCTCTTTGTCTAATCGTTTTCTCTGTCTCCGCTTCAGAATGTAATATTTTCCCTTCATCTACTTTAATTTATGCCCGTTTTGTAATATTTCTCAGTAGCACGAGATCCACTTGATTTACCATATTTATTTAATTACACTCTCTGGTCTGTTATATTTTTCCACCTGTTCCTTTGTTTGAAAAGCTTGATTAATAGCTTTATTTCTATGAATCTTTTCATCAAGGTTGTCACAGCACAAAAAAGGAAAATTAAAACTGCAGAAAACAATATGAATGTGCTGGTGAGGAGGCAGGCAATATTTAAATGAAGTCTGTGAGTCTAGACATTTTTGCTTGTTTATCGCTGCTGTCTGTAAAACAATTGTAACTTTTCTTCGTATTTTTAATAATATGTCTGAGTAGCTTTTATGAGGTGGCTTTTATTAATTTCATGAACTTTTGTTTCCTCAGCTGACGTCAGACCAGCTAGTGATGCTTTTGGAACTTCTGCTGGAAGAATCGGAGCTAAGCGTGGCATTAATGCGTGCTCTGCAACGAACCTACAGCCTACAGAAACAAGACGCTGAAGTAAGAGCTCAGAAAGAACAGACACTCACATGCTTCAGTTTTCTGAGGAAAGTTATTCTCTGTTGAACTTCTTAGCCACGACTGGTTTGGTTAGATTGAGGGAATATATGTTATTAACATTAGAAGATAGATTACCGGTATTTCCACAACAGCTCTCTAGAGATGGTGTTTCACCAGGTGAGCTGCAACAAATTGGCAAACAGCATTCATCATGAAAGTCTTCAGAATGTCTTGAAAATGTTGCTGGGTTCTGAACTTCTTCGCTTGTGTCACAAAAGCATGCAGTCCTAAAGCTTGCGTTTTGAACATGTTGGCAAACTTTGCATGGTTCTAAAGTACACTCCAGCAGATTAAATCATTAAAGAGGCAGCTGCAAAGGTAGGTAAAAAATTTGCTGAGGCAGAGAACGCTGAGGCTGGAAGTGGACAACAAAATAATGTGCATAGACAAGAATGCTGTTTTGCAATTCCTGTACTCAAAAATAGGCCAAAAGTTTCAAAGACTAGCTGCTCAAAAATGCAGTCACACAGCAAACTGGTCAAAAACACATTTCTACTAAACTAAAAGGAGAATTCCCATATTTTCTTGCAAGTTTGCGTCTCTCAGCAGTTGCAACCCAACAATATACCATCTTAACTGTTTCCCCTTAACTTTGTAAGCTATGATTCTCCACTGTTGAGTCATCAACAAACTTTGTAATTGTATTTATGCTAAATTCAGCAGCACTGCCATGTGTTAGGAGAACTAAAAAGAAAGGACCGAGTACACATCCTTGAGGGACGCTTGTGCTCAGTGTGCTGTACTGTCACGTTAACTGCCAACATAAACCATCTGTCGTCTTAGTCATGCATAGTTATTTAGTTGTAAGTAGCTTTCCTCTATACAGCGGTCATTATTGACTGAATTACACAAGTGTTCACTTTATATTTCAGAGCCAAAGTTCTTTATTAATACTATAAATTTGTGTGTTTTTCTTTGCGCTTCCTTGCACTCCTAAAATGTAAAACTTGTAAACTGTCTACACCACCAGCCATCAGTAACAGACAGCTCAATTTGAACAAAAAAGCATACATATTTAGGGTTTTACTGCTTCCTATTCATTATATGAGCCGTTTTCTTGGGGGCAGTAATGGAGCTCAGATGTCCTGATGTGCCGAGTCACTTGAGTGGTTACTAAACTGAAAACAGATAAGTGAAGTTGCACTCAAATATTTACATTCCAGCCTGTTTTTTTTTTTTTTTTCAGTTCAGTAATGTTTAATGCTCTTATTCATTTAATTTGCACAAGTTCACTCCACAACTATTATTCAACCTTGTAGTCGCACACCTATGCTGTTCTGTGTTTTCGCCTCAGCTCCAGTTTTCGAATCAGGGAGCTGTAAGTCAGACTTCCTGGCAGATAAAAGTAGTTTCTCATGCGCAATTTCCAGGAAAACCCTTTGAGTGTTTGCTAAAAATATACAAGGCCATTATGAATGTTATTAGACATTAAAAAAAGAACACTCTTACACAAAAATCCATAAACGTGCACACACCTGTCTAAAGGCATTTGCCCATCATAATGCCAGTAATCTCATTCAGAGGAGGTTAATCTTCTTTTCCTCTTTTTATAAACGTAGCCATTATTTTTTTTCTGTCTGGAGCTCATTTTCTTCATTTTTTCCCCTCGCTCAGCACTGCATCATCTGGCACCACCTTCTCTTTAGATGATTGATGATTGATCTGTTTAAAAGTCTAGGATAAATTACAGAACTGGGTGTAATTTAGCCTCTGTAGTCTTCCAGCTTTTACTTTGCAGTGGATTGGAGCTTTTCAAAGTGAATGAATACTGGGTGAAGGGAACGTCTGTTTATGATTCTGAGACTGGTAGAAGTACTGTATTGTAATCCTAAAGACATTGTGAAAGGTCTGATGAATCATTTAAAAATACAATTTTATGGTTGAGCCATTTACACTAAACCCCCTGCTGTTCCTCTTATAATAATTTCTTGTGAAGTTTAGCTATTTGTACATTCAATGAATTCATTCTGGAGATATTTGTTTGTTTAAATATGATCATGGTTTTGTGTAGCCATTATAGCAGCTTTTCATTCTGTTGCATATCGTTTTCACCATCTGTTATGTGCTAAACATATCTTTTGGAAAGTAATGCAGTTTAACAGAGGCACTGCGCAATGAAACACAAACTGTGTGTGTGTGAGAGAACACGTACGCAAAAGTGAAAGGAAGAAAGGCTGACCATCAATGTGTGTGTGCAGCCAGACTGTTCTGTGTAGGCTGATAGTGAGTGACCATGACTTTCTGTCCAATAACTAGTTTAGTTTCCTTGTGAGCCTCATGCGATTTAGAATAGTGTGTTTGTGTGTATGGGGCGGGGTGTTCACTGGAGTGTACCGGTACCTATGTTAGGGGCCACCTCCGAATCTGTCACATTGTCCTTGTGTGTAATTAAGCTGCTCAGGTTTAGTCTAGTGGTCCAAATCAAGAACCGTTTACTGTGGAGCCGAGGAGAAGCAACAGAAAAACAAGACTGTCTAATAATTAAAACAATAAAAGTTTCTCAAACGGCCTTCTTACAGGAAGTAAGGGACTTATAGTTGAATGGAGACGAAGTTGGTCCATTAAGATGGCCAAAATCACACACACACACCCAATAAGAAAATAAAATCACATTCAGGTCTAATGGGAACCAGTGAGTAAAGTGGAAAGGAACACTGTTTCAGCTGCTGTACAAACCAATAAGCTTTAACTTTTATACTGTTGCGGACAACATAAATAACATGAACCCTCTTACAGTGCAGTGTTCTGCAAAAAGCACATCTACAGCTCCTCGACGGGACATAAAATTATTTGCAATAGCTCAAGAAATATGATAAAAGTTTGCTTTGGTCTGCAAACTCCTCATATTCCAGCTTAATCAAAAACATCTATGGGATGTGCCAGAACAAGCCAGGTCCATAAAGAAGTCTAGTCAGTGTTTACAGTTTTCATCTTCATGCCTAAATCAGTTAATGTTTTGGTAGTTTTACCAGAAGGTTATGTTATTAATTGGCACAGTTTGATTGTGTTGTAGAGCGCACATGTAAATGAGTTTATAAAGGAAGCCTTAAATGATTGGAGTAATAAAACTACGTTCACACTGCAAATGTGACCCAAATCAGATTATTATTATTATTATTTTTTTTTTTTCAAATTCAACCCAGGACTTTTTCTTAGATGGTTTACAAAGCAACAGCAGTCTGAACGGTCATGTCGCACTTCATGTCGACTTTTACGTCAGTGAGATAGGGATGAGCGGATCAATCCACTTATTAATAATAATGGTACCAATGTTGTGCAGTTGACAGTTCAAAACTCTACACTTCTTCATCTACAGAACAAATTCCAGTTGCTTCGTCTTTGTTTGTTTTAATTTCCCACGTCCTGGATGAGATGATCCACAGCGTCGGACCGTATCGATACTACTGGGATGGAATTGATGCTTGTTTCTTTTTTCAGTATGTCACTACTGTTAAAAAAAAAAAAAAAGGCTGCACCAGAGAGACAAGCTTAAATGTAAAAACTGGACCCGACAAGCATGTCAGATTAATTTAATCAGTTCTGATTGCACAACTTCAGAACTTCACATGCTAAAATGTGTAGCATCTTTATTTACCTCCTTAAACACCGTGTGCTCTGCGGGTGACGTCACCCATGTGGGTCGCCTCAGAACTAAACGGTTCACACTGGAGTTTGAAGGAGGTCACATTTTAATGATAATGTGACTGACCACGCAAAAAGAAATCTGAGTTAAATTTTGGGATTGAGCATAAAGACCTGCAGTGCGATCATAACCTGTCGACTTTGGTGTGAAGTCCCCTTTTTCCTGCTGTTGTTGTTGAACCAGATGTTGCTGCACAGTAAACAAGAGACCAAACAAAGCCTGTTCAAAAGTTAAAAATACGCCTCACAGCACCTGCTCACCAATAAAGATTTGTTTTTGCTTTCACACGAAGCCCGACCTCCTAAGGAATCCTTCGTTAATCTCTGGGTTCCAGCCTGTGAAACTTTATCCTTTATTATCTTGATTTCACACACGTTTTATTAGTAGGATTCAAATAGTCGGAGATGGTTCATGTTCACTTGTAGAGTTGGTGTGTGTGTGTGTGTGGGTGTGTGTGTGTGTGTGTTAAAAGTGCTGGTAGAGAAGAGTGTAGGCAGGGCGGTGGTGCAGTAATAAATGAAGGAATGTCACTGCGTAATTGCATGTGCTGTCAGGAAGAGGGGCCCACTGAGGGAACACAGTGGGAAAAAAGAGAAGAAGAGGTGCACCAAGCAGCTGCTCTGCCCCAGGGCTCTCCCCAGGAATGTAACCCAGTGCAGGGAGCAGCTGCTGGGGCTACACAGGCCAGAAGGGCAGGACTGACACTAAAGGGTAAACATACGGCGCACACTTGTGCACAAAAACATATAAACACATATCGATGTTGCTATGAGAGCAGGCGGTAGAGAACATAGCACCTCAGCTGCTTTATTAAAAAAAAAAAAAATCAGCTTTCTGGATATTTCTGCAGATACACACTGACAATTACCGTAGTTGCCGCCGTACATGTCGCACTATAAGTCACATCTATTATGCATCACCTCTGGCGTGTCGCGTTTGTTACACGTCACTGCTGCCTACACAGAAGTGTGGGCCGGTGTTGAGCCAAAACTCAATTGGCGGCCACGGGAGTGTGCATGGGAGGACTTTAACAAGGATTTAACACGATTAACTCGTAAAAATAATTATTTGTGTGCTCAAAATTATAGTAAAGGTGTGTCTCAGTTGAACGTTTCCTTAATAAATGCACTTTAACAGTCAAATCAGCTGCATTTCGCCTGGGCAGCGCAGTGAAATTCAGCTGATTTGACATTTGCTCCAGGAGTTCGGGAGCGAGACGAAGGTAGCTTTGCATGGCGCCACTTTTACCTATTAATGAGACACTTGGCTTGCCATATGAGTCAATAGCCCTCTAGTGGCTGAAAAATATAGTGTTCAATATTTTCCATGTCTGAATGAATGAAATCGTCAGATCTCACCCAGAAATTGGGTTATAAATGGGGGGTGGGGGGGAGGAGAAATACGTCACTTGCTGTTTAAGTCGCAGGCATGCTAATTTATGTAAAAAAACTGTGACTAATACCCAGTCTAAGAATTATTATTATTATTATTGCATTAGAGTTGCAAAATCAATATGAAGGATAAACATAAAGTGTCTTGGTCTGCATTTCTGCAACTATGTAACAGATGGGCAGTAAAACAACATCTTAAGACTAAAATATCCTAAAAGTTATTATAGGAGTTTGTAAAAATGGCATTTTTATAAACTTTTTACTCAACTTTTTTTGTTTGTTTGTTTTGTTTTTGACAAATGCAGAAAGTAACAGGAGCAACTAGCACTTCCAACAGGAGTATCTCAATAAATTAGCCTGTGTAACATAAATTGCCAAAGTGATGACAGTTGATCATGTTTACAGGAACTACTAAAAGACTTTTGAAAGTGGTGTTTTAAGATGTAAACAAATCCACTCTGCCCTGCTGAGCTCGTCTGTCTCGTTAGATTTTAACTAAAGTGAAGCTCGTTATAGAATTCTCTGCAACAGGTAAGATATTACTTGCTCATAACGTTCCACAGAAGTACAGTATAAAGATTTGAACTATTGCTTCTAAGATAAGAATAAAAAAAAAAAAAAAAAAAAAAAGCTCCAGTATACTGTACATCAATTTAGCTCCTCTGACTTGCAAGACATTTTTGTGGAAAAGTTTTCGTGACCGATTTGATTTCGGCAGCGTAGCTGTTGAGTCAGTCACCAAAAGTCCTACTCTCTGTAACTGAACTCTCCAAAAGGTTTGTTTATTTTCCGGACTGTGTGGATAAAGTTGTGCAAAAGACTGAAAGACCCAGAGGAAAAGAGGAATAAAATAAGCCGAGGGAAACGGCCAAGCTTTAAGGAAGTGATGGTGTTTGAAAATATTTTTTTATCCAAATTTTTCAGTTTTTTTTTTTTAAACCATCCTCTGTCTGCCTTCTTCACAAGAGTGCATCTATAAATGGACACACACACACACACACACACATGTTCACATGTGCACTCATATCAGATGATGAAGCACGATGGTTGAGGCGGGGACAGAGCCAGTCTCTGATCTCTCCTGTAACCGCGGCAACAGAGCTCCTATTGATCCTCCAGGAGAAAGGCCAGGCATTAGCTTACACACACACACACACACACACACACACACACACACACACACACACACACACACACACACACACACACACACACACAAACACACACACACACGTGCACACACAGATCTTACAGCCCAAGAAATAAATTGATATTTTTAACATAAATTTTAGATGACGATGATGTCAGTCTCTGATTCTAGATGATTCTGTAGATCTTAAGGGAAGATTGTGATTTTTAATAATTTTTCCTTTTAAAAATGGTGAAAAATTTAGGTGACATTTTTTTTTTCTCTTAAGTTTATCATCAAACATAAATTAGAGTAGGCAAAGACTTTGCATGGTCAGCTCTGTCAGTGTTGAAAGAAACACAAAATGATCATATGAAAGGCGTACATGTGCACGTCTTGTGGTAAATCTTGAAAAACATGTCTCGTTCATACTCATATTTCCTGTTTTGTTTCCAGGTTCGACATCGCTGGTGCGAGCTGGTGATAAAACACGCCTACGCTCAGGCTTACGGAGATGTTGAACACTTTCTGCTTCATGATCAGGTCCATAAAACATTTGTCCCTGGTTCCACAACGGAAAAGAACACAGAGTAGAATTAGGATGAATGTGTGTGTGTGTGTTGCAGGCTATGGGTGTGTATCTTTACGGGGAGTTGATGGTTCAGGAGGACCCTGAGCAGCAGGCTCTGGCTCGCCGCTGCCTCTCATTGGTCCAGGAGGAAATGGACCAATCAGCACGCAGGGTGGTAGAGGAGATGATCATGTGACGTTAGAGGTAAAAGCTCCTTTTTGTTTAGTGTGTTGCACACAAAACTTTTTATTTTATTTTATTTAAATTGCATTTTAGTACTTTCTGCTTGTTTGTTGTCATTTTAAATGACAGAAGGATTAGAAACTGTAATAAAATCAGTTAAAAGTTTCAGTCAACCTTTATTAGGCAGGTTAATCCCACTGAGCCTCGAGGACTCATTTACAAGAGAGACCTTTTAGTTTCCTCCAGCTGTTTGCAGACTACAAATGGTTTCTCTGCAGTGTTAGAAAGATATTTGTGACTTAACTGAAATGCAAGGATAATGAAAAAACCTAAAAAAAATTAGCAGTCTTTTTCAGAAATCCAGTTTTTGATGTGGGTTTTGGGCTAATTTATATTAGTTGTCAGTGTTTTAGTATTTCTCAGACGTTTCTTGTATCTGACCCTCTGGCGTAAAAGAACACTTTGTGTTGACTTGATCTCATCTGCACCAGTGGACAGTCTACCTTTGCTGCACATTCTTGTCTAAGCCTACTGTACAGGGTGTGTTTGTGTTTTTTTTGTGGTTCCACAGCAGTACCGTTAGGATGTGTTTGTCAGACTAGGAATCTGGGAATTTATTCCTCAAGCAAACGAGAGCAAGAAGGCAGAAAGGAGGAGAAAACAGGTCAGTGAGGCTAAGGCAGCTTTATACACTGTCCACATGGGAATCCCTCCTGCGTGTTTATGCAGCAACAGTCATTAAGTTGCGTTTTCAGTCTGACACTAAAAGAGGGAAAGAATGAAGTTTGTGGTTCGGAAAAGAAAGAAAAATAGGAGACGAGACAAAGATTGACTGCAGTAAAGACAGTTCAACTTGAAGCTGCTGATCTTTTTACAAAGTCGTCCAGTTCATACTATTACCTTTTGAGCGAACAGCAAATAGACAGATCTCGATCTGTATTACTCAAAATAAATAGCAAACTACTAGCAGGAAGGAAAATTATTAAATCCAAGCTTATGAGTTTAATTCTAGAAATTTTGTGTTGCTGTTAGATATGTTAGGTTAAACAAATTAATTTTACAACCTGAAAAATGTTTGCATGAGCAGGAGAGTTAGAACATTAAAAAAATAAAATAAAATTAAGGTACCTGGGGGAAAAGTGTTTTGTTACCCGAGGGATGCTTCCTCCACTGAAGCCTGTTTTAAACGAACAGCTCTCGTTCAACACAAAGAGTGCTGTGTTTGTAACAATTTAACCAACAAGTTTGTTTAAGTTCAGCTTTATAGTTGAGCTCACAGAAAGAAAAAAAAAAAAAACTGATAGCATTTGTTTGATCACAGCAGTGATAGCACTAGAAAATTTCTGAAGAAATATTAAAGGGTATCAATCAAAATGTACTCCTCGAAATTCCTACATCAACTTTGCAACAATGTAAACTAAGAAAGAGCGCCTGCAGTTTGACGTATAAACTGTATAACTGTTGAAACTGCTGCCTGTGGCTCATTATGAGGAGCATCTTCACTATAGAGATAAAACAATTGCCTTTTTTTGGTGCCGTTGTTTCCTTCAGATATTGTCTATGCCAGGGGTGCTCATTAGGTCGATCGCGATCTACCGGTCGATCGCGGACGCAGTACGGGTAGATCACAGCGTGACATTAAAAAATTGTCAGCCCATCAAACATCCCGTCACTTGATTGACATACAGG
>JARVGS010001792.1:14294310-14306345 GCA_031762315.1 Hypsolebias antenori | reverse complement strand
ACTCACGAGAGGCTCCTGGACAACAAAGGCCTGCAGCAGAAGATGCAGAGCAACAGCCAGCTGGAGAAGCTCAAACCAATTCTGCTGCACAAGTTTTTCCGCTGACAGAAAAAGAAAGAGAGAATTAAAAAAAAAAAAGCTTTTGTGTTTGATTTTTGTAACAAAATTCCAGTGTTGGTTTGAAATGAAATAAAAAAAATATTTGAACCAGATACCAAATATTTAACACTTGTAAAAAATTTGTTTACATGAAACATCAACATGAAAAACAAGCTGATTAACAAGAAAAGGGTTTTATTTTCACGCAGTGAAGTTTCATTTTACTAGTTTTTTTAATCTATTTTGAACACTTTGCTATTGCAGTCCTTTGCGTCTGTTAGCAAAATATTTCATGGATGGATTTTAATGAAACTCATAAAGTAATCGTCGGCTGTACGTCTACAACGCAACGACTTTTGGAGTCAACCAAAATCAAGATGGTCACCACAGCTAACTGACATTGGCAAACGTAAAAGCGGCTTTAACTAAGCATTGAGCAGCTGTGGTAGTAGCTGAGAGTCATCCTCAACACACAGTCTGAAAACTGTTCAACTAAAACAGCTGAAATGTCGTCTCTTTGCAACATAAAAGTATGATTTTAGTAAATTATGTCATAAAAATGACAAACGTTTGATGAATGCATTTTATTCTTTGTCTAAAATAACAGAATCTGCAGGAGCTATCTGACTGTTTTCACTTTCATTTACTTCTTACACATATTTATAGTTTGTAAAAACTAATATTGGGCTTTTTTTAAAAATAATTTCCATTAGTGCATTTTATTTTCCAACATACTTTATTATAATGGAACTAAAGCTTGAATGATTGTTACGTTCCAGTTTCAGAGCCTGAGAGTCACCGAGGAGCTTCCAGCACAATGGTCCTCTTGTCCTACTGGGGACAAAAAGCTCTTTATCTGGATAAAAAACAAAATGAAAAATGTCAAGAGAAGATTCTTGGATTTCTGTCTGAGCCTGAATTTACTTCTGACATGTTCACAGGTTAGGAATTGTTTCTGTCAACAACCTTCAAGTTGTTTATTGTTGGTTTTAGAATGACAGAACCAGTACAATAGTGATGAATTAGAAACTGTGTGCCATGCTGCCACCTGGTGGCTGTTTAGAGAAACGTTTCGTGTTTGTTTAATCACTTAAATCACTCATTGATCCCACACGTGTGTGAAAACGATCAATTAAAATGAAATAAATAAAAATGCGGAAGTTTGATAATTAGTTCAGTGTTAAACCAGTACTCATTTGTATCAAACAGTGCGAATAAGTTGTTAAAATATGTTTTTTTTAAATTAAATTAACTGATGCCAAATTCACCGCATGTAAAATCCAGAGGTTCTTGTTTGGATGGAAATGACTGCGCTGCAGCTGCTGCAGGACACGTGACCCGTCCACGCAGGAAGATCCGGACCGGGTGGATCCTGGACCTCCTCCCTCCAGTCCACAGGAACCAGACATGTCGTGCTGCGACCCGCTCGGTCTGTGTCAGTACCAAACCAACAAGCTGGTCCGGATCCGGAGCGTCCGGCTCGGTTCTCTCAAATGGAGCCTGAACGGAGCCATCCTGCTCTTCATCTGGTGAGTGAGCGCGTGAAGAATCTCAGCCCCCGCATCTTGTCCCCGCAGGAGGGGCTCCTCCCGCAGCTGCTGCACCCGCAGCTGCTGCTTCAGTCGCCTTCATGCGCTTCATGCGCGCGCATTTGAATCTAACACGTCCTCATTGTGCGTTTGTTGTGCAAGATTTTGAAAACGTAACTTCTGGGCCCTGCTTTGACACGAACACGAACACGAACACGAACATGAACATGAGCATGAACATGAAACTCTGCAGACGGTTTGAGGCTGAGCCGGGAAATAAAATGTTGCTTTGAGAAAAGCCCAAATCATCAACCCTCCACCTCCGTGCCGGATAGTATGACCTGTATGTGCTCACCAAAGATGTTCCAGAAAGCTGCTTTGTCCTTTTAATATTTCCAGACTTAGTTTTTAATTTGTTTTGTTTGATGTCAACCCAGTTGAAGGCTCTTATTTTACTGTGCAGTCACTGGAACAGGAAGTCCACCCCTCTTTCTTTTATTTTCTAGGGTTTTACAGGTCAGGACATGATAAAAATGAATTGGTTTTAAACTTGTTCTAACCCAGGGCTGTTCAACTGGCAGCCCGGGGGCCAAATTAGGCCCAGGTGAGCTCAGTTCAGTCCACCAATGGATTGAGTTTTAAATAAAGCTAGATTTTAAACCATAAAACAAACTTACTTATAGCTGCTGGATGTCCGGCCCCTGAGCTCTTGTTAGTCTCGTCGTGGCCCCTGAGTCATTTAGTTGAATAGCCCTGTTCTAACCTCAAGTGTACAGAACCAACAACATATATCATTTTTTCATGATTTAATACAGTTAATCCTAAATGATCCAGCAGAACCTCCTTTAGCTGCCGGTGTTACACCAAATTCTGTGACCTATCATATTATGTGACCACAGGGGGCGACAGCGCATTCATTTGCTGTTGTTTAAACATTTAAACACAAAATTGCTGTTTAATAAATCTGTAAATGATTAATAAATGTTTCCAAGGGCTTTGTTGGGAGGGAGATTGGGTTCAAAACGGCTTCTAATAATCTAATACCTACATAAAAAGAATCCTTAGTACATTTGAAGATAATTATATGCTTTGCATTTTTGTATTGGATAGATCTTTTTGACTTGGTTGTTTTATATGTAGCTCGCATGCTGAAAAAGTGTGAGCACCCCTGGTCTATGCTTTACAGTGTACTTCTACCAAAAGTCAGAGCACACTTTTCTTGATTAAGCCACACATTTTTTGTGTATTCCGTATTTGCCTGTGTATAAGCCGCTACTTTTTTCACAGACTTTATCAATGCTGCAGCTAATTTATGGAGTTTTTTTATTTTTACTGACTCCTGTCATGTGTGTTCCACAGAGCAGGAGTCAAGTCAAATTTATTTATCAAGCACAATTTAAAAACAGCAGCTGTTGCCAAAAGTGCTTAACAATAAAAATCAATGGCAGTAATCTAACAAAAAGTTACAATGTCGATAAACAATGTATGTTACCGGTACGCATTCTGCTGTGGTTGACTGCTGGTCACATGACCTCAGGTAGGAACTGTGGGTAAAATTTACCAGTACGTTCACTTTTTAATAACTATGGTTACCGTAGGTGTTTAGCATATTTCTTTTTAGTGATTATCAGTAGTCTGTTCTTCTTAGGCTAGTTTGTGTTCATTCAGTAGATTAACCATGAGTCATAGAGGGTGTTATGAAGACCTGTGGGATCACGCTGTCTTTGTGTTGAAAACTAAACTCCACAAAACACCACCTGGTGGTTGATTCTTGTTCTACAACAAGCGCTGTACATCACTCTCAGGATATGTGTCCTATTTCTGTCCTTACAGCATGGACACCCACGACTTATACACAAGTGCGGCTTATTTATGCACAAAATTGTGTTTTATTTTAAATTTCGTGTACGCGGCTTATACTCCGGTGCACGCTATAGACTGGCATTTACGGTAACTTGCATGTTTTATTCCATCACTGTGCCACAAGGTTCAGTACTCAGTGTTATAACAGTGCATTGGCATGCCCAATGAGCACAAATTTAGCAAATTAATTAAAGAATGTGTTATATAGATCTACTGACTGATCAATTAAATATTTGTTTAAATCCTACTGTGGTTTGTTACAAAGGTAAGGTTAAGGAAGATAATTTGGTGGCCTGCTATAATTGTAGCTGTTTATTGCTAAATACCTTAAAACTGATGTTCAGTTTGGTCAAGAAGGTGTTTGTAACCTTGGCTGACACTGACTGTGTCATGAGCTGCTGCTAAAATCCCGTCCACGTTGACCTGAGTGACTCAGAGCTTTAAATCCTGTTTCAGGCTTCAGTCAAGCTGCCACGAGACAGGCTTTTATCTTCTCTCACACACATACACACACAAACAGTTTTGTGCATTTGCACAGGATGTGAAAGGCTTTCTCAACAAGTGTTTGGCATCTGGCTTAGTCCCGATAAATCTCCCCGACACACATCCACAGTGCCTGTCTGTCCCTGCTCCTCTTCACCATCGTCTGTCACTCCTCCTTTTCTCCCCGTCGCCTCGCAGGGGACGGCAGAAGCATTTAAAGACGAATATCCCAACTTTTACTGCAGCTTCCCTTTGGACCGACGCAAACAAGCGCCTGTAAACATCAGTGGCTCACGCAGGTCATCTGAGATCAGAGGTCTTACTCCAATTAAAATGATGGATGAGGAGAACTCGCTGACTTTTCGTATTGCCCTGCAGGGAGGTAGATTTATGTTCACATTGTTTCGCCCAATTGTCCTTTTTAAAGTCGAGCAGGCCTCCTCTTACTTTTTCCACAAAGACACACTACAGCAGACTGCGCCTATTCTGCTGAACGGGATTCAAATGAAAACATGTCTGTCAAAGCATCCTAAAAGCACTATCATTTAGAAGAGTAGGGTGGTCTTTTTACCCTCCTTTCCTGTTCACCCTCTTGTAATTTTTCTCCCCCAGTACATGCCTTTGGAATCCCTCTTGATCCGCTTAATGAGGGGCATATCGCCGGGTTAGCCGAGCGTGGTGAATAGGAGACGAGGAGAAGGGTAACTGAAGAAATAGTGTGTGAGAGCGGGGCAGCAAAAGATCCACAGTCCTGGTCTTTCACGGCTGAGTTCTGATGGCAGACATGAGGGAGGGGGAAAACACGGGTGGAGGGGAGAGAGAACGTTTTTAGTTTCAGGGTGTTGCTGTTAGCAGCATGCTGACGCTGGAGTCAACCATGTGGGTACAGTTTGAGGAAAACAATCTGACATCTTGTTCTTTCATGTCTGGCCTGTGAGGGTTCCTGGCGTGCTGATTTGTGACTTATGATAAAAATCACATTGCCAGGGATTACCACACATCCCCGACCCTGCCGGCTGCCATGGTAACCAGATCTCCTTCCATACACAAACGCACCCTCTTACCCACAGAAAGTTCAGACTGAAGAAGACGTGATTACCTACGGGCTCGTGTAATAGTGTTTGAGGAGTGCGAAGAAACAAGGATGATGAGGGAGAATCTTGTCGGCGGCGTTTTGTTTCCTCTCTCCAGCCAGACGCAGAGCTTAGCTGATTGGTGAACAGTGATTGATTTCCTCTTTGTTCACAGTGGCTAAGTTCTGCACCTGAGGAGAGCACGACCTCGACGAGCAGACAATGGGAAGAGAGTGAAGATCTGTGCCGTCAAGTTTCTGTGGAAAGCTGGGCTGTTTGTCCTCACCTCAATTATCTAATTGACAGAACACCTTTATCTTTTTTTTTTCCTTTGCAGATTCTTCAGGATATTTTTATTTTATCGCAGCAAGTCTTTTTTTTTTCCCCTCGTTTGTTATCAAACACATCGGCCTCTTCAGCATATCTAAACACTGAGATGCTCTCCTGATTTAACAGCTATTCCTTTATCTTCCATTTCTTTATCTTCCATTTCTTTCCCTAGCTAGCCACACCTTTGCTTCGGCTCCTTTTTTGGTTCCAGTATGAAAACTGATGCTGTTTGCTCACCCTGTAGTTCTTGGGATAGTTCTTGGGAAGGTGTGAGCTGAGTACCTCAGTGTAGACACTGCAACACGCTGTACTAATCGGGCCTGAGGAGACCCCCACTCTGGTTTTTTGTGCTGACATATATTTACCGGTAATCAAAATTTCAGGCAATAGCCACAATCATCCAGATTATTGCTGTTCTTCACAACAGACAATGTCCCAAAGCGTAACAGTAAGCCTTCATTATATATTGTAGCAGTACTGGTATCAGCCCTTAATGCACAATATCCTGTCTGAATATTTATATCTAACCTGAATTTGTCGTTATGGAATCAAATCACAAATGATGTACAGGTCTACTAGTCCTTGAAGGAATGCATATCACCTGCTGCTTTTTTTATGCCAGAGTTAGAGACTTAAGATCTTCTTATGATGGGAAATGAGTCATTTGGGTCAAATCTTATGAGATTATGCTCAGTTTCATTTGAAATAGTGAGATGTCACACTCAGTTTGTGTTGGGAATTACTCTTGGCCACTACCACATCAAATTTGAGATTATTTGTCAAATTAGCAGTTATAATAATTTTTGATTTGGCTAAAGTCTCTTAGCTGTGGCAGACATCTTGAATGGAGTTGACTCCAAAAATGATCAATTATGAATAAAATCCTGAAATATTGTATACAGTAGTCCTTCGCTACTTTGCGGTTTGTTTTTCGTGCACTCGCTCTATTGCGGTTTTTCAAAATAAGATTGGACATGACACACAGTTGACTGATTGATGGATGAGCTGCACAATCGGCATGGAATTTTTATTTAAAATAAATTATTATAAATTATATAGCACCTGCTGCAGCCTGTGCGCAGCCCACAACTCCGGTGCTCCCTCTTGCAGCTGATTCTGCCGTGGAGAAGTGGGCGTGGCTGAAATCATGACAGTCTGTGCTCTTTTAGAGCAGATATACCGGTGTGTGTGTGTCTATATATATATATATATATATACAGTGTATATATATATATATATATATATATATATATATATACACACACACACACACACACACACACACACTGAAATAAACTACTTACTACTTGTACTACTATTCCTACTTGGCAGTTTTTCACTTACTGCGGGGCTTCATGGTACAGATCCCACATGATAAACGAGGGACTACTGTATCAATAAAATCCATCTGCATTGTCATGAGATATTTTGCTAAAGCAATAGACAACTGAACACAACACTAAGGTAAAACCGTTATTTGCCTTAGGAAGCAGGAGATTAAATGCTTCCCCCCAAAAAACTCTGGGCTGAACTTTAATTAGTTTTTTTTTTTAATAATTGTAATATGAACGATTAGTTGTGAGATGCAGAGCTCCGTCTCATTTGATGCAGTGACGCCACACTCCCATGTTTGGCTTTGTCTGCGCCACAATATTTTGTTTAAGGATTAAATCTTACTAATGCTCTCACTGCATATGTGGAAATCCTGTAAGACTGTCTTGTCTAAAGACCATAAGTTGGGTTGGTGTAGCTAGATTTAAGATTTTCAGATTGCATGTGTGCAAGCTATAAACTGGATTATGAGAACCCATTTAGGCAAGGTGCTTCATGCCCTGCTTCTTTTTAAGATTTTGGCAATGGCGAACAAAAGATCTCAAGATTAATGTTGAGAACATTTTTTAAAGAGTGTCTAATCATGTTGCATAAACTGAAAGGCTGCACTAATAAATATGAAATAAATCACAGCAGCAGAAAGAGATTTATTGCTTTTATTGACACACAAGCAGTAGGAAAAGAATTGCTTTTATACACAGAATTAACTTTTTTTAAGGACATTCTCTGTTTTTAAACATGACCCATACTTTGCCTCTTCTGTTAAGGTGTAATTTATTGCCGCCAGGCATAACTATATTTGTAATCAGACTTATATTGTGAAAGAACACCATTGCAACAAGTAACATTTTATTATAACAGGGTAAAAAAACGGTAATCAATGGAAGTCTGAGGAAATAAAAAGTAACTTTCTTTAAAATGCATTCCTCATATTTTTTCATGTTGTGTTATATGGTTCACCAGAAAAGCTCATTTAAATAAATTGTGGGTTTCTTTAGTGTGTCAGTGTATGGTCATAGTAAAACGACATGCATGACAGCAGGAAGTCCCTCCGTGTGGAACGTAACTTTGTTTACTTCCTGCAACAAAATGCTCGTTTATCTGAGCAGAAAGGCCCAGACATGCTGTGTGGTTTGACAGTTTCCAGTATGAACACAATACATGTGAACCAGCTTAGCTAAGAACAGAGTACCAGTATGTCTAAAATGTTGTTTCTGTTTTAAAAGTTGAAGTTTGCCTGACAGCATCTCTGAAGCACCTTAATCCAAAATGTGTTGGTGCAAAAACTTGAAATCTGAATTATTTAGCATTGCCTGCCACTGAAACACAAAAGGCAAACAATAGTGTTATTGCCCGTGTCTCTGAGCGTTATTGAAACTTTCACAACCTAATCTTTTTATTTTGTTTGTTTTCATTCGTTCATTCAAGCTTTATTTACACATATAAATCACACTGAGCCTCGAAGACTCATTTACAAGTGAGACCTGTTTAGACACACAAAACGTAATGAAAGGGACACATAGGATTTGGAGGCAAAAAAAAAAATTTCTAACAGACTCTCACTCCTTGACCAAGGAGAGACAGCCTGAAATTGAAAATAACACCCTGCACATAGGCACATAGTGACGCAGACATTCTGCAGGGGAGGGGATACGACAAGAGCGGTGAGAGTGTCCAAGGACACTCCAGTGGCACTGTAGGAGTTCTAATAAAAATGGTATAATCAGTATAATCAGTCAGTTCCCTCTGGTGAGATCCATAAACACTGTCTAACTGAGACAACCTGATTTAAGATGGCTGCTACGTCTAATCGACATATCAAGACATAATCGAGATATTAAAGTCAATTTAGCTGCGAGTCATTCACAGCACATACTTTGAGAGTGACATGTTGCAGCATCACACAAGATTGCATTAACTGTGTTCCTGGCTCAGTTGAAATGTTCAACTTGTGGATTCTACTGTTCTAAACTGCAGCCTAATAGGTGACAGTAATGAGCTGGTTGTCAACTTTTTTTTATTTAAAAGCACTTTGAGTTGTTTCTCTGTAAGAATTTGATTCAGTTTCTTTGTCCAGGTTTTTTCAGTGATAAATTGTCCAGATGTGGCTGCAAAACAAGCGTTCTTGTAGTTTTTCTTGCCCACTCACAGTTTAAATCTTTTTTTTTTCATTGTTGTGCCTGGGCCCACCTTTTGAATGGGAGTGTTCTTGTCCTGCATGCACTGTTGGTATAAATAACTCATGTAGGAGGACCTGGTTCGCTGAAAAATCTAACCAGAAACTTGGGATCAAGCAGTTTATCTAAAAAAAGAGATTGACGCAGATATGATAACTTCTAATCGTCCTTTAGGTACTTAAAGCCTGTGAGGGTTTCAACTTAAAATGGCTCTGGCAGTATAAAGTGCAGCTCAGGCATCCTGGCTGATATGTATTGATTTCTGATCTAATCTCAGCCCGAGGCTGCCGAGATTCAGAGACCCATAGCGCAGACGAGTTCTCACACATTTCCACACCGTGAAGGCAAACAAAGCTGAAATCATGAGAACAATTTCAAGGTCCTTCCACAGGTTAATGTCATTCTCACATTAGTGAAACAATTAGGCGCTTTTTGGACAGCAGATTTAAGAGGTCTGTGTTGTCAGCGATCGTGATTGTGCTCTGTTTCTTTGTAAACCGTTCAGAGTGAAGACTCACAAGTTAGTTGAGATAAACATTTATAGGCACAAACTGCGCAAACAATAGAAAAACGTCTTCTCTCAAATGAGTGTGTTTAGTGTGTTTCTTCTGCTAACATGTTCATCAATAGCTCAGTTTTACACGTGGCACATAAAAAGCTCCATCTGCATGTCCAATTCAATCTGGAAGAACTCATTCCAGCTAAGTGCACTCATCAGCTAACGCCCAAACTGTCGATATCTGCACATCCACTACTCAATCTGTGTGACTGAGACCCTAAAGTGTAAAAAACTGACCCACATTAATTTACAGCATAACCTCACACGTCGTTCGCCTCTATACCTGTCTGCTCCCTTAACAAAAACACTGACAGATGGCTGACGAATGAATTTCAAACTTTTTTAATAGAATATATGCCATGAGAGGAGGTATTACCGCGTTCTATATTTGTGGCGACAAAGTGACGACTAAACGAGGACAGATGTGTGAATTAGAAATGAGGACCATGTGGAGCCTGCCATTTTTAGACCTATATTTAGGGCCTGCTAAAAGAGTAATGACCATCAAAAGCCCATAAAACAAGAATCGCCATCAGAGCCTGTATCTGAAAAGGTGATTTATTACACTCTAATGAGATGGAAATGGTTCTCCGCACATCAAAGGATAAGGCAGCATTTTATAAAGCTCCTGAAAATAAACGTATTGGACCCCACAAAATCCACATCTTGGCGTCATGCTTGTTTAGTCGGCCTGATTGTCTCTTTAATGCCGAGCATAATTCAAAGCATCGCTGCATTGGATTTTATTTCAAAGTACCTGTCGGCAACTTGTGTTCTGAAGTGATGTGGGATGTATGCACGCTCGTCACAGATAGTGATGAAACGTGACTTTGATGGGTTTATACTTAATTTTTTATGATCAGATGCAAAAATAGTCTAGTGAGCTTATTATGCCAGCCTTAAATCACTATTTTGTCTTGTGTTAATGAAGCTACAAACAGCCAGAACTGGAGTTTCTTAGTGCATTGTGCTGTCTAAGTTTGCATTGGTTTTTGTATAGTTGTGTATACTGACAAAGGAATGAACAAGATACCTTCATTAGTCAGCACCCAGAAATCTGGGCTGGGATTCCTGTGCCTACTGAGCTGATAATCAGTCCTATAGAACCACTGGCTCAGTTCAGCAGGAACAGGAGTCCAGTCCGCTCACCACCGGACCAGAAACTGGTCCCAACAGACACATCACAAACAAAAACCACAACTAATACTGTTTAAAGGATTTTTTTCTCTGAGTTTAAAAGACAGCCTAATTTCCTCAACAATATCTATTTTTCTGAGTCCAACTGCAGTAAATCACAGACTTTTTGTAAACTGAAGCATTTACACCTTCAGACTTGGTAGGTGTTGTGTTCAGGGCCAGAGGAAGTGAGGTGTCAGCTTAAGAGTGACTGAAAGAAACCGTTTGTGTATTTCTTCTCGACAGTGGATCAGCTGGAAGGAAGCTGCACTGAGCTGTGATTTGTCATTTTCCTCTCCGAGGGTTGTTATCTTCATGGGACATCTACGTAGTTTTGTTTTACAAGGCAGCATTAGACTCATGTCACGTGTATCACGATTAGAGTAACACACAAACACACACAGCTGCAAGCTGAAATCAGCTATTACCTGTTTGTGGTTGTAAACTCAGATCCTTATGAACTGGACCAGAATGCTGTACTGAGCTGAACAGATGTTTTATTTTTAAATAGAACTTCATTTCTCTGTTTAATATCAAAACATCAACACAGATCTCAAAGCCTCATTTTGGCCCTCCTGCGCCCTTCAGACTGTGTGTTTAGGCAGAATGGGATCAGTGTCAAAAAAGGAGCTCATTTTTACAAAATGGAGTTTATCAGTTATTGCTAGTCTTCTTTCAAATCAGAAACATTATGTAACATTGTGATGCAAACAACATGCAAATGTTAGTTAACCTAATGTGTGTCAAACTACTGCTCTGTAAACTACGGATCTGTAAACCTAACTTTACTTCACTGGTTTACTGATCAGTAAATCTAACTTTACTTCACTGGTTTACTGATCTGTAAACCTAACTTTACTTTACTGATTTACTGATCTGTAAACCTAACTTTGCTTCACTGATTTACTGATCTGTAAACCTAACTTTGCTTCACTGGTTTACTGATCAGTAAACCTAACTTTACTGGTTTACTGATCAGTAAACCTAACTTTACTTTACTGGTTTACTGATCTGTAAACCTAACTTTACTGGTTTACTGATCTGTAAACCTAAATTTACTTTAATGGTTTACTGCTCAGAAAACCTAACTTTACTTCACTGGTTTACTGCTCAGTAAACTAACTTTACTTCACTGGCTTACTGATCAGTAAACCTAACTTTACTTCACTGGTTTACTGATCAATAAACCTAACTTTACTTTACTGGTTTACTGATCTGTAAACTTAACTTTACTTTACTGGTCGTAAACCTAACTTTACTTCACTGGTTTACTGATCTGTAAACCTAACTTTACTTTACTGGTTTACTGATCTGTAAACCTAACTTTACTTTACTGGTCTGTAAACCTAACTTTACTTCACTGGTTTACTGATCTGTAAACCTAACTTTACTTCACTGGTTTACTGATCTGTAA
>JARVGS010001792.1:14263408-14275181 GCA_031762315.1 Hypsolebias antenori | reverse complement strand
TGGCCGATTTCCGATTTCCCAAAATTAAGGAAATCGGGGCCGATAAATCGGCCGGCCGATTTATCGGTGCATCCCTAGCAATAAGGTTTTTGTGCATGTTTGGGTGTGTATGTTTATCTATTGGAAAAATATACAACAACACACTGTACAAATTTAAATGAAACTTTCAGAAAGTAATCATCATAGCAAGGCAGTGGTTGTCTTGGAGATGTTATTGGGATCATCATCATATTGGAATACTGCCTTGTGGCCCAGTTTCCAAAGGCAGGGGATCATGCTCTGTTTCAGTATGTCACAGTGTGTATTCTGCATTCACAAATCCCTCAAAAGACTGTAGCTCCCTACAGCTGGCAGCACAAATGAAGCCCCAGACCATGACACTCCCGCCACCATGCTTGACTGTAGACAAGACACACTTGTCTTTGTACTGCTCGTCTGGTTGCCACCACACACTTGACACTATCTGAACCAAATAAGTTTATCTTGGTTTTATCAGACCACAGGATATAGTTCCAGTAATCCATGTGCTTAGTCCAGTTGTCTTCAACAAACTGCTTGAGGGCATTCTTGTGCATCATCATTAGATGAGGGCTTCCTTCTGGAATGACATCCATGCATACCAATTTGATGCAGTGTACAACGGCATGGTATGGTGTTGGCAATCTTATAGCCGAGGCCATTTCTATGTAGAGCAACATTTCTTTTTTTCAGATCCTAAGAGAGTTCTTTGCCATGAGATTCCATGTTGAACTTCCAGAGAGAGAGAATGTGAGGGTGATAACAATAAATTGAACACACTTGCTGCCCATCACACCAGAGACCTTATAACCCTAACAAGTCATATGACATCGGGGAGGGAAAATGGCTATCCATCCATTATCTTTTACCTGTTTCCTTTTTTGGTCAGGGAGATCGCTGGTGCCCATGTCCAGCAATCACTGTGCGAGGGGCGGGGTACACCCTGGACAGGTCGCAACTCCATCACAGGGCCACATAGAGACAAACAACCATTCACTCTCTCACTCACACCTAGGAACAATTTAGAGTTACCAGTCAGCGTAACATACACGTTTTTGGTTTGTGGGAGGAAACCGGAGTACCCGGAGAAAACCCACACATGCACGGAGAGAACATGTAAACTCCACCCAGAAAGGTTCTCAGACCTGGATTTGAACAAGGGTAACCTGCTCACTGAGAGGCAGCAGCTCTACCAGATGTGGCATTTTGCTGCCCAGAAAATGACAAATTAGGCACAATTTGGACACTTTCACTTAGGGGTGTACTCACTATTGTTGCCAGTAGTTTAGACATTAAAGGACGAGTGCTGAGTAGTTTTGAGGAGACAGTAAATTTACACTATTATACAAGCTGTATACTGACTACTTTACACTTTATCAAAGTGTCATATCTCCAGTGTTGTCCCATGAAGGGTGTACTTACTTTTGTGAGATACTGTGTATCTCACAATTTTTTTTTTTTACCTTTCGGCTTTACCCTTTGTCAGGGGTCACCACAGCGAACTACGTTGCACAAAGACATGGCAGTTGTTTTTATGCCGGATGCCCTTCCTGACCAGACCACCGAGCTACCACAGCCCTCTGTGTGGAGTAGGGCTGCTACCTAGGGCACCCAGGGGAGCAAATGTGGGGGTTAAGGGCCTTGCTCAAGGGCTCAAATTGGGGCAAATGAGGGTGGAGGCAGGTGTGGATGCTTCACCTATCTCACCCACATTTTGATGTTGTCTGTACTGGGAGTTGAACCAGCGATCTTCCGATCACAGGCCCACCTTCTCTACCCTCTGTACCTCCACTCCCACACCCAGTTTGACCAAGGAATTCTCAGTATAAGAGTTGAAATGTCTGTCATGAAAGGCGGTGGTTATGCATTCCTTCAAGTAATGCCAAGCCTTTATTTTGACCATTTTTTCCCTCAATTTAAACTGACTTTACATTCATCTCTTTTTATGTCCAATAAAAATGTGTACATCTGTATCTTTGTTGCATGCCAGTGTGCAAGCTTTCATGTGAACCTGCCGTGGTTCCTTCTGGTACAAAACATAAAACTTAAAAAAATAAATCCCAGCTGTTTTTTTAGCATCCTCCTCAGTGCCGTACCACTAACACTTCAAGGAGGGTCAATTACAACACGCAACAAACATCCTGTTTTTTGGCAGCCAGGGTTAGGATGTGTTTATTGGTATTGGGCTTTCTCCCTGAATCACAAGGGGGTGGGACAAGCCAAAATGAGGAATGTGACTATATTTTTATGTTTCCCATTTTTGATTGTAGTTAAAACAAGTGAGGGAATGGATGATGATAATATCATCATAGCTTCTTTTTGTTGTGTGTGTACACAAACACTAGAAACCAAAACCTTATTCTTTAATGACAGAAACACTATACCAAATGCAGAATCATAAACAAAACGGTGGGAAGTGTGGATGAAAGTTTATGCAAATATAAAATCAAATTAACCTACTTAAATCAGAGGATAGTCATAGGTGGATTCAAAAGGTTTTTCTGGGGTTTAGAAGATTCTTGAAGTAAACAGAAGTTAATGCTATTCATGCGGCTAACACAAATTAAAAATGAGCATTTGTTTTATTAATTTGCCACAATAATTTATACTGAGAAACTAAAAAGTAACATTTGCCTCTATTATTCCCAGAGCCCCCTATTTACAGAACCCAAACTGCCTTCCGCATTTCTTACAAACTCAACATGACAAGGTTAGTACAATCATCTGACAGGGCTTTTTTTTTTTTTTAGAACACACAGAGTTAGTAAACCAAATGCATGCACAGCTGTCTATCCTAATTTGTGAGAACGGTTTCTAAACAGATGGTGTGCATTGTTACCCAGATGCATGTGCAGGTTAAGTGGACCATCACTCTGGGCAAAACAGAGCAACACAACTGACAAATCTAACTAAAGTTAATTGGTGCAAAATGCAGGTAAATTCTTCTTTACCTTCTTAAGTTTCTCCAGCTTTTATAGATGCTGAAGAGAAACTGGTGACTTGGGTAAGCAGGATGTATTTCATAACAGAGGCTAAAGTAAATGTATCGCTGTGTGCAGATGTTTGGTGAAAACAACACGCAGAAAACGTGTCTAGTTTAGAGACAGGGCTTGATTCTAGTGGACGCTGCTGTGTTGAATTTCATAGACTTTTTAAGATCCATGACACATTTAATTACTTCGTTATTTTTACATCTCAGTGTCCACAATAAGCTGTAAAAAAAATGCATTTCAGGGATAAAATGAAGCCCCTTTGGTCAACTTCAGTGTTTTCTAACTGCACTATTGTATCGAGGGTTTATTTTTAACCATAAATCCTAATAATCTTAAAAACTGAAAAATACTTTGGGGTTTAACACAGATATGAAGTAATATTTACCCAAGTGATAGTGAGTATAGTATTGATGCAGTACTTTAAAGGCTGTGCAACAGAAGGCTGAATGATGTGAGATGTGGTGTAAGGCTCTCCAAATTATGTGAGATTACTGCTGAACAAAGCCAAATAGTTGTATTCCGGGCAAAAACACTTACCCGGTAATAAAGACTCACCAAAATAAAATTAAAAAATAAAAATAAAAAAATAAAAAATGGAACATTTCCAGGATCTATACTTGTGAGAGCAGCACAATGGTTTGGTTCCAGTTTACTAAGTGGTGCTGAACACAAATGAATATAAGTGCAATGATTTCTTATGTATCTATCATTTAAGACAGAGAAGTTGTTCTATGTTCAAAATGAATTCATTTAACAGGAGCGTATATCATCTGTTTGTCAAAAGTTGGGACTGTTTCCATTGTATGCAACACTGAAAGAATAGAAAATGATCCAGAACAAAAAAATAAAGATACTTTGTCAAGGTTAAATAAATCATTAGGTCATCATAAGAGATTCAACAGTTTCACAAGGGAATTATTATTATTATTATTACTTTATATGGTCTTTCATATGACGAAAAGTTGCTTATGGATGTGAACAAAGTACATTTGTGAGATTTAAACCACAGGTGCTTTTTGTACATTAAAAACAAACTGAAACAAAAACAAATACGTCAACCATGCTGAACTGTTTTTACAATGGAAATATTTTATTGTTCATACTAAGAAAGAATGGTGAAAAAAATTCAGAGTTTCAAAATGTATTATGCTTTTTTATATGCCCAAATTTTAATCAGGATATGTACAAGATATGTTTATATGCTTTAATGTTTAAACAATATTTTGTTTTATATCCATTCACTGTTTATAGTGACAGCCACTCTTTTTACATTACATCAGAAAATATTCAGTTTGATTTCTGTCTCTTAAATCCCCCATCTGCTCTTTTTGGTAAAATGTTGGTGGCTCAGTTTGTAGAACTGCTGCCTTTCAGCAAGAAGGTTGCCTGATTGAATCCCAGCCAGGGGCCTTTCTGGGTAAAGTTTGCATGTTCTCTCCGTGCATGCATGGGTACTCCGGTTTCCTCCCACAGACCAAAACATGCATGTTAGGCTGACTGGTAACTCTAAATTGTCCTTAGGCGTGAGTGAGAGAGTGAATGGTTGTTTGTCTCCATGTGTCCCTGTGATGGACTGGAGACCTGTCCAGGTGTCCCCCACCTCTAGTACTGTGAATGCTGGATATGGGCACCAGTGACCCCCCCCCCACAACCCGAAAAGGGAAGTAGCAGGTAAAGATAATAGATGGATAAATAAAATGGCTTCGACAAAGTACCTGTCATGCCAAAATATGAATTTGATGGGTACTGAGGAAATGTGTTGTATGTAGTAAAATCAAAGAGTAAGCAGAAAAAGCCTGGACTGATAAAAGCAAAAATCAGGAGTGGTGTTTTCTGTGAGAGAGAGGAATCTTGTTAACTTTGTTATTCTGCAGCTCTTCAGCATGTACTGTATGAACAAATTTACATGTCATACAGATGGCAAAAGAAAAACACTACAGTGCATGTCCACTTTCTGTCTTGTCAAATCGAAATTAATGTATAACTCATACATTAGTTTGGATGTCATTCTTACATACTGCATTCCTTACAAAACTTGAAATCTGTCCAGGTGACACAGTGACAGTTGGGAATGGGGACCAGCAACCCCCCACAACCCGACAAGGAAGAAGCAGTTAAAGAAGATGGAGGTATAGATGGATAATAGCCTCACCAGCAGTGACTTTGTCACCTGCTGCTCCACATTTTGTGGTGTTGACCCGGTGGCAGTAACAGACTGCAGCAGACTGAGCACTGCCTCCTCCAGGCTGGACAGTCGGTGATACCACAGAGATATTTGGGCCTGCTCCTCTAATGGCAGGCCACTTCTGAAAAAAACAAGCAGAACTGACTGAGCTAGTCTCGATGGTCAGAATGGTTGTGCTCAGTGTGTTACTGTAATCAAATCCTTGGTTTGTTCACATTTTACAGAATTCATATAAGTTGGTCAAGAACAACACTGAAAGTTATTTCCTTCCCCATCATCACCTTTATTTAGCAAGATAAAAACCCACTGAGCGCAAGATCTCTCTTCCAAGGGCGACCTGGTCAACTGACATTTTAAATGCGTTAATTAAAAATAAAAAAGGCTCACAAGTATTAACAAACTGCATTTAAGTCTTTGTTAATTTTAAAAAGCTTCCACAGCCACCATTTTATGTTTTAAATCAAAAGAATGTTTGCCTCGTCTAGCTCATACATAGAATTTGAGCACAAGAACAACTGTGTGACACTACTTTTATGTATTATAGCAACATAATATGATCCAGTACCTTGAATGAGTAGAGCTCAGAGCAGTGAAGAAGTCTTCCGAGATGGAAGACGCTGGATTTTGCAGCAAAGCGCCAATGAGAGGAGAAGCCTCAGGACATGTGAGGATGGGCACAAAAATGTCTGATGTAGCCAGAATATGATCACAGAAAGACCTGTAAGGAGTGGACAACTGTTTGATGAATGTATAAGAAATATGTAAAACAATAACATTAATATAAGAGGATGCCAAGTTTTTATGTTCACTTGTGATTTCCAGATACTGATTTCGTTTTATCTGCATTACAATCACTTTTTATACAAACCTTTTTGTATAAACTTGGGATTTTTACATAGGCAATGGCACTGAAGTAGTAAAACTAGTGTTATGTAAGCCAAAAATATCTTTGTCATGAATTATCTATAATTCACGTTAATGTCCTCTGAAACTGCACATATGGATTAATTATTGTAATTTCCAGACTATAAGCCGTAACTTTTTTCACAGACTTTGAACCCCGTGGCTTATACAGTGCTGTGGCTAATTTATATATATTTTTTTAAAAAAATTTAAATGACAGGCTAACGAGCTTCCTGCCGCCAAAACATTTAGCCTCGTCACACCCGAGCGCTCACATATCTGCCCAATACACATCTGTCTTGTGGGGTGGGTCCTCATGACTCAATGAGAATACCTGTATAAATAAAGTTTAAAAAAAATAGACCATTGAAATCACCCAACAGATCACAGTGGACCAATGAAACTTCGAATTACCGTAAATCAAACGCACTCACACTAAATTCTTCAAATCAATTATTTTCTGCTTCATGCACAGACCTCATCATAGAAAACACACAAAGAAATACAGATGATGCGGCTTTCAAGTTAAAGGAGATCGATCTGGCTGTCGAAGAAGGAAATAGAGCTGCTGCAGCTTGGCGTCAATGAATCGATGGTGAGACATTGGAGACAGCAGCGTGAAGAACTGAATCAATGTAAAAACACCATTAAAGCTTTCAGAGGTAAAAAAAAAAAAAAAAAAAAGGCAGCTCGCCCGAACTTGAAAACATTCTTGAAGACTGGGTGAACACTCAGAGAGCAGACGGCCAAGGTGTTTCCACCATGCAGATTGACTGAAAACCAAAACAATTGCCACCAAAAACAAAACTCAAGATTTTAGAGGTGGACTACGTGGTGGTTCAGATTTATGATTGGTGACTTTTCCTGGTAGGCTAGTGTATTTATTTATTTTAACCAGCTGTGTTACAGGCACTGTTCAGAAAAAATTAAATAATAATTACGGTACGTATTTGTGTATTCATTCAACCTTTATGTAGGCAGGTTATGTACTTAATTAGTTTTTAAAAAATCGTTCTGTGTAAATATCTCATGTTACAATGTGGAGACCTGCAGCTTATAGACATATGGTCTATATATGTACAATTTTTTTTTTTTGTTTTTTATTTAGTGGGGGTGGCTTATATCCTGGTGTGCTCAATAGTCCAGAAATTACAGTAAGTAACCAGCTACCACTCCAACCACTGATTGCACATTTTTGGCTCCAACATAGAAACACAGCAAAATGAATAGTTGAACATCACATTCTCTGATATCATCTTGATTATTAATTTTTATCATGACAGTTCATAATCATTTTATAAAATAAATCGGCAGTTTAATCTAAGCTTTGCAGTGCTAGTTTTCCTCTATAAATTATTTTACCTCTTATCTCTGCCACTTTGAGAGGAGTGACCCCTTTCAACCAATTCTTGAACATGTGTCACCATCTGAAATGAAGGAAAGATTGCAGTCAAAGTAATTAAATTCAGTATTATTGTGAGCAAGAGTTGGATCAATTGTATTAAAAAATACCTTTTTTAATACTTCAGCTTGGTACTCTTTAGCTGGCACACCCATACGCTTCATTAGTTCCTGAGTTGTAACATCATCTTCTGTAACTAGCTGACACAACACTTTCTGTGGGAGAGCAGACAGTATGAACTGCAACAGAGTTTTGGCACCTCATGCATGTAACAACAAACAAGACTTTGATGCAGTTTACACGATCCCCAAGATTCATTACAGCAAAGCTAATTGGTTACAGGAACATAGGATGACTCTGTTGGCGTCATGTCATTTGAAACATATGAGTGCAAAGAAGGTATTCCAGTAAGTGAGAATATATGGGCAGCATATGAGCAACAAAACGTTTGTTAGAAATGATCTCCATGTTTTACAAGAATTTTTTTAAAATGCCTCACGATAAGATTAATAATCTAAATAATCCTTTTCAACATTAATGAAGGAAGAAACAAAAGAACAAAAGGCTTAGGATGTAAAGGTAGATGCTATAGGAGTGATGTCAAACCTCTAAAAAAAATTAACTAAATATTTCTCCAAAATTAATAGGAAACATTGACTTGCTTTAATGAAACACATGTGGCATGATAATTAAAACAATGAAACTCTAAAGATCTATAACATTATACTGGAGATTTTTTTAACCTAAGTCATACTCTTTCAAACACCAAGTTGACTCACCAGCATAAATTGGATCAACGAGAAATAATACCCAAAGCCTTATATCTTCAGCATTAACCAAAAACACACAGACTTACACATTGAAAAACAAAGTACTAACCTAGAGGAAACTCTATATAAAAAATGGAGACAGTAGTTGAAAAGGAGAGAAGGATACTGTGAGAAGCTGAACATGTGCTGGAGAAAACTAAAGCAGAAGAAATAAGAGCTGCAGCATTGTTGATGTAGCTGTGTGGTTTCTCTGGGCAGGCTCTACAGCACGCTATGATGCTTACCCTCCACAAAGTCTCACAAAACCACCCCAATCACTACCATCTGAGAGCCCACAAAGTCTGCTCATTGAGAGCATACAAAACTGATCACACTCAACCCACAACTGGTAAGGAAGAGCAGTGGGTAAGTGGGAAGAAAGGGAACACTGGATGGTTTGGAGGAAATCTAAGACTGAAACACATTCTGATTGATGCATTTTAAGAAAGTAAAGATGGGTGAGGTCACAAGAGGAATGGGATTAAGTAGATGGATAGATGGGTGGCAAAAACTTCGAGTCAAAAAAAAAACATCTTTCTCCTACAGAAAAAAGAAGTGAATTGGCTTTGTGGACAAGTTACTGCCACAGAAAAGATTCCTCTATAAAGCTAAAATTAAAGCAGAGGATGTAGAAAACGCACAAGGCAAAGGCTCGGGTTGTTTTTGATGGGTGTCTGTTAACAATTACAAAGCCGTGATTGAAAAACCAATGAAAGACTTAAGTATAGCCTCCGATGGTCAAAACAGCAGAGACAAAAACAAAAAGACTTGAAGATGAAATGAGGCATGGGAGCACAGAAAAGGAAGCCTGAGCTCAGAAAATAATACATTTGAAGAGACTAAACCCCAAACCTGGTGCACTGAGTCTAAATATTCAGTGTTTGGAAAGCAACCAGTTACAGTGAAGGGGACATGTAAAGTTACACAGTACTGTATACTTTAGGGGCTGCTGAAATCCAGTAAATAGGCAGCAGAACCATCTTTTGTATCCCTCTGTTTATGTGCCGTTTTAAGCTTTTACAGCTATGGAGATCCTAAAATAAATGGCTTCACAAGTCTTTTTTAGTCCTTTAGTTAAGTATACATGTGACATCAGATTAAAAACTGCACATATAATGCTGTGTCAGTGCTTATTTATCAAAAAACTAAACCAAAACAATGAAGGGATGTTTGAAGAAGTACAAAGTACTTGCTTCCATATCAAAATAAGAGCACTAAGCTGTCCGAATTTACTACTCAACTATAACTAATTACCTGAAAAGCAGATGTTTCCGCTGATTTGGGGGGTTCTGCAGGGGTCCATCCTGGGTCCCCTCCTATTCTCTTTATACCTGCTGGAACTTGGTGCCATTTTCCGGAAACACAACATTCACTTTCACTTCTACGCCGAGGACTGTCAAATTTACTTCCCCCTAAAACACAATGGTACATGCTCTATTCAACCTCTGCTTGACTGCCTGGCTGAAATCAGGGACTGGGTGGCTTTAAATTTCTTAAGTTTCAAAGAAAAGAAGTCTGAAGTCTTTTTGTTCCCTCCCAACGACACGATCGCGAACCACTGCATCGGCCTTTCTGCACTAGCCCCGTCAGAAAAGCAAAGAGTCACAAATCTGGGAGTGATAATGGATCCTTCCATGAAACTCAACTGTCATGTACCGGTAAACATGATAGTTAAATCCTGTTTTTTCCAGCTGAGGCAACGGTCTAAGCTGAAACCCATATTGTCCACAAATACCCTGGAGACAGTAATATATGCATTTATTACATCTAGGCTTGATTACTGCAATTCGCTCCTGTTTGGTATCAGTCAGACCATTGCACGACTACAACTGGTCCAGAACGCAGCAGCCCGATTTTTAACTAGTACAGGCAAAAGAGCATTACACCAGTCTTGGCCTCCCTGCGCTGGCTACTGGTTCACCTTCGAATCCAGTTCAAAATTCTCCTGTTTGTCTACAAATCGCTGAACAGTCTCGCCTCCGCCTATCTCTCTGATTTGCTACAACCGAATGTCCCACCATGTTCTCCAAGGTCAGCGGACCAGTTGCTCCTCACATTTCCAGGAACTCATCAGAAGTGCAGAGGTGACAGGACCTTCTCTGTAGCAGGACCAAGACTTTGGAACGAGTTACATCTTGTCAAACAGGCCCCCTCCCTCTCGGTTTTCAAATCCCGTTTAAAGACTCACTACTATTCTGTTGCTTTCAACACCAGATGAGCTGTGTTTGGTCGTTATATTTATTACCTGCGATGATTTTACGTCTATATCCTGTTTTTTTGTTTGTTTGTTTGTTTTTTTACTTCATTTTGTATGTTGCCTATGTGTTGCCTGCTATTTGTTTGTTTGTACAGCACTTTGGTTGGCCTTGTCGCTGTTTTAAGTGCTTTATAAATAAAATGGTATGGTATTTTATGATTGTCTACTGTTGTCACCACTCTTTGTTAAAATCAGGTCTCTCTTGTAAATGAGTCCTTGAAGCTCAATGACTAACCTGATTGTTTTGCAAAACCATATTAGGATAACTCGGTTGAAAAAATATATATAAAATAACGATTTATTCCATTTCAAAAAAAGCAAAAGTTGAGATTTAAATTGTCGATTTTATTTGACAGAAAAGTGTTAATGTAAAAATTAGAAACAAAAACCCTCTTCCAAACTTAAACCAGCAGTATTGAACCTTGCTGTGCTTACAAACCAGACTGTACGTGTTTAATTTGTTATTTTTGTATCTGAGTGCACTTTTACTGGGTTAATTACCAAATGGCATACAATATTTTATGCTGCTATAGAACCACAAACTCGTTTCAGTTCTTCACAATAAGTCTCAAACACACACACACACACACACGCACGCACGCACGCAGACTACTAACATCAAAAATCTATTTCCAAATATCTTAAGCTCATTAAATAGCTTACATTGTTGCTCTTTAGTTAAAGGGAACACTGTATAGCAGAAGTCAGTGTAGTGATGTACACTGTACAATGTTTATCTCTTATTATGAAGTACTGGAATAAACTCTAACATTGTAGTTAATGAAGCCAAACTTAGACGGCTTAAACTTAAATATCACATGCAATTTTGTAGCTAAACACAATAAAACTGCATCCATAATAATCAGATACAACAATAGCCTAATATTAACTAAGTAAACAAATGGTCGTATTTACTTATGCTGCTTTAAGTCTTTAAAAAAATGATACATTTCAACCAATGTAACTTTATTGTTAATTAAGGTCACATTTTTTTTCTATCAATAAAATCAACTCTTTAATCGTGACATTTACACTTTTATCGTGATATATATACAGTATATATATATACTGTATATATACGTACATACATATATATATATATACTGTATATATACATACATATATATACTGTACAGTATATATATACATACATATATATATACTGTACAGTATATATATATATATATACTGTATATATACATACAT
>JARVGS010001792.1:14112446-14123485 GCA_031762315.1 Hypsolebias antenori | reverse complement strand
CCTGGAGGAGCTGGCCCAAGTGGCTGGGGAGAGGGAAGTCTGGGCCTCCTTACTTAGGCTGCTACCCCCGCGACCCGACCACGGATAAGCGGAAGAGAATGGATGGATGGATGAAACTAGGAGAGGAAAAGCTTGATGTGGAAAACAGTCATTCTAGTAGATATAGTAAATGAAAACTATTCTAGATAAAAGCATCAGCAACAAGAAAAGAAAGAAGTTTAGATGAGTGTAGAATATAAAGGTGAACAAATGAAATTTTAGGGGTGGGAATGTGGGGGAATGGAAAAAAGAGAGGAATTCCTGGCAGTGTAGGGAAGACGGACAAAATCCACTACGGATATAGTGTTGACTGCCCCTTCCCAGGCCTTAATAATAATGTGTGTGTGTGTGTGTGTGTGTGTGTGTGTGTGTGTGTGTGTGTGTAGGTGTGTGTGTGTGTGTATGTGTGTGTGTGTGTGTGTAGCAAGAGACCACCTCTGAGGTTTTGCTTTTACCTATTTCCTCGCATCATGCCAAAGATTACCCAGTAATAATCAGGCCCAACAGTGGAGGAGTTTTACCCTCCTGAGACTGACCAAAAATGATCGCCTTAGGCCTTTTAAACCCACACATTCTAAGAAAAATATGCAAGCACACATTTACAGACGCATAGTATTCACACGTAGCCGTGTTGCTGCATCACCTCTGCTCCTTCCCTCCCCAACCTCATCTGCAGACACACAGACACCTTTATGGCTCCAGCTTCGCTTCCCGGTGGGGGTGGATGGCTGTATCTCTGCCCAGCGCCTCACCAGGGAATGCAAACACACTAGTTATAGTGATATCATCTCAATTAACCTCGCTGTTTAATGATCTAAATCCACATGCAGGTCAGGTTTTACTGCCTTTACTTTTATTTATTGTTTTTCCAGTGAACACTGGAAAATGCTGCGGTAACAGCCGTTACTCTAAAGTGTTTCTGTCCCTGTGTATGATTAGCCCAGTGTTTTAATGACTGCCCAGGAGCTCAGTAAAATAAAATAATCTAACTGCTCTGGTGTCTGATTGAGTCTGAATGTGGTGAACTTTGATCTGAGGTTAGACAAAAGAAATTGAGAAAATATTCTAAAAATGTTTACGAGCCTCTCATATCAAGGATAGTTACTTTGTAGTGGGTAATTTAAAAAATATAGCAGTTTATTTTTGGTGCCTTCACTGACAAATTGAAAATCTGAAATTGTAGTTTCTCGTTGAATGGAAATAAAAGAGCAAAAGGTGTGACAATAAGTCAGATATTTCAAAGTAATTACCATACAGTTTCCGGCATATAAGTCGCTCCGGAGTATAAGTTGTATCAGCCAAAAAAAGCATCACGAAGAGGAAAAAACATATATAAGTTGCATTTATTATGCATCACCGCTGACCCGTCACATTTATTTATGTTTATTTACGGTAATGGCATCGCAGCCAGAGCATTCCTCCGCCTGCACCAGCTGAGTGAAGCAAGCATGCACGGGAGGACTCGTTGTTGCAGTTTTTCGAATTTTAAAGCATCAGTCAAATTGTGTTATGAATATGGGGAAAAAGCATATAAGTCGCTTTGGCATATAAGTCACAGGACTAACAAATCTATGCAAAAAACAAAACAAAACTGTGACTTATACGCCGGAAAATATGGCATTTATCAAAGTAGACCAAGTACTTGTAAAGCAGTACCACTTGCTATTTCTGGCCTTCCAATGATAAATTTTAGTTTTAAAGTTGAAAGTTTTTAATGTTTGGATTTCACATTTTTGAGGATTTTCAGATTTCGTAGCAGCTGTAGCATTATCTGTAACAGATGTTAGGAGGAAATCAAACAAGATTAGATTTAATCAACTCATAGATGGAGATTGAAAATATTCTCAAAACCTAGGGATCTACACCAATACGACATGCTTATGACTTTCCGAAGTTTTTGAGTCGATATTGACTCCATATTCCTAAATATCTGCTCTCAAACAGAAAATGTGATATTTGTTTGTAATACGTATCTATAAAATAATTTCTTTTAATTTGAGTTTAATGCAAAACGCCTCACGTTATGCATGCAAATGTCCAATTTGGGGCTTTTTTAATTTGTATTTTTTGTTTTTGTGTCACAGACAGCAGCTTGAGATAATGGCAGAACAATTTAAATTTCCCTCAGTCCATGAGTTTGCCACTGAGATCCTGAGAGGAAACTCGTCTCACAGGCTTTCCTGGCTGCGACAGTATTACACATCTCTGAATCACTCTGATGTGGCTGATATAATCACAGAAAACATCCCAGAACCTGATTCAGCTCAAGCAGCCGCCTCTGCCACTGCTATCTTATCATCATCCACAAAAAGAGCTCCCAGAAATCAGCATACAGAGACTAGAAATCAACAAAAAGAAACTTTAAGAACCCGAAAATCTGTGAAGTCCTCTCGGAGGAATCTGAAACCCAGATCTAAGCCTGAACCTCCACAAAGTAATGATTCTTTGCCACAAATCAGATCATCAGGCAATCTAGAACATGTTGATCTTAAACCTCCCAAAAAGCTAAAGATAATACAAAAGAATGTGCAAGTTCCAAATCCAGAGTCAGAGAAGCAGGAGGAGATGGTCTGCAGTGCCAGAGGACACAAGAGGACAAAGAAGAGTAGTGTTTCTAGTTCTCGAGCGTGCAGAACTGACGGTGCTCTCAGCGTGGATCAGGCCAGCAGCAGTGGTCTGGGGTCCAGGGAGGCTGCTGCTTTCCTGAGCTGCACAGACAGAGATACCCCTTCTTCTTCTGACCCCAGCCGTTGCAGCTCTGCCATGTCATCCAAACCCGCAGGACAAGAAACAGAGCAGGAGCAGAAATCACTGCGGTGGACGAGTGAAATACAGAGACAAAGAGAGAATTCTCAGTCTTCTTCGACCTCCTGCAATCAGTCCCTTCTAGTAGACCTTATAGGAGATACATCCATTCTAGATGACATACTGAAACCAAAGGCTAAGAATCCACAACAAAAAAGCAACCCTAAGACACCCCTTACACCATCAGCGTCACCAAGCACAGGTCTCGTCAGGTCCCCACCGTCCAACCTAATGTTAGATGACTCATGCTCGCACATACAAACTGAGCACCGGGTCAGCACACCAGTGCAGACGACAAGGAGTCGTCACAAAGACATCTGGGACATCCTCAGTGAGGGTAATGAGGAGAGTATCAACAGGCTAACAGATCCAGAAGAACTGCAGAAAGTGTGCATCAACACCAGCTTTGCAGAGAGAAGTTTGTCCAAAAAGAGGGAGAGCAAGAGTCTGTGGAAAACTAATGACAAGTTCCTGTGGAAGAAATGACACAGATGAAGCCTTTTACGTGAGATTTTTTTACATTTAGCAAGTTTTCATTCAGCATTTTATACTTTTGAAAAGTACTCAGAACAAATATATTTGTCCTAAGTAACAGCCATGTAGAAAATATGTAGTTATTTTTTCATTCAGCCTTTATTTATACAGGTTAGTCTCATTTACAAGAGATGAACAAAGAATGATGACAACAGTGGACAACAATGACAACGGTAGACAATCATAAAAGAAAGCATATACTGTAAATAAAAAAAATAATAAATGGAAGAAAATGATATTAAAAAACAAAACAAAAATAGCTACATTATAAAGCCATGTAAAACACTAAAAAACAGGAACATGTCTGCATTGGTTTGTGCCAAGAACTTAGCAGATGTTTGAATATCTAGATATATATCGTAATTCACAATTTGTCTTAAAAATATTGAGCTATTAATTTTGGTCTATATCGCTCAGCCCTACTCTGGTTTATGAAATACTTTATTCAGTGTAACAAACACACATCATTAGGTCTCTTTACACAGAACAGTTCAGCCAGCTAAGTTGTGGTGATAGGAGCCCAATAGTGTTTTAACTTTATTTTTATATCAATACATTTTTTAAAAGCTCTTTTACTCTACTGATCATATATGTCACATGAACCATTTTAAAATTATTTAACAATCTGATTTAGTATAGGCAAAGTTGCATAAAGTTATTGTCAAATTATTAGTTCACTAAAAATGTTCTGAATTTAGTTTCCATAATTATTTTACCTTCACAATTATTCATCATACTTTCCCTTTGCACAGCTACTGATTAAATATAACTGCTTAAAGGCAGTGAACTGCAATGCAGTTCATCAACCGTATTATCAGTTATTTACTAATAATTTATAAGGGTACCCTTATTGTGAAGGGTTCACATTAGATATACCGGTAAATGACAAACTGACTTGTTTTAGTGCCAAATGGAGCCAACACTTATTTGTTCTACATTCTTACTGTTCACCTGCATTCTGCGTGATTTGGATTTTAATGGTCAAACATTTGTCAGTAAGTTACGTACTAAGTATTTATAGATCTAAAGTTAGTTTCTCTATATCCAGTAATGTAGTTAAAAACAAAAAAATGAGTAATAATCAAAAATGTACAATGACCTGAACGAATACACACAAGTACAACACTTGATTTGGCCAAATAGTGAGCCTGCTTCAATGCATGAACAGTATTATGCTGAAGTCTGGATGTATTATGGTATTGTCTTCGTCCGTATATGGATGTCCATACGTCCATAAATTTGCTCTTGTCCATAACTTCTGCTCCACTCACGATAATTCAACAAAACTTCATATGCATCATCACTAGACGGAATGCTTTTTTTTTTTTTTAAACAAGGTCTTTGCTTGTCTGGATCTTTTCTCTAGATTGCTGTTTAATATTTTGTTGACTGTCATGTAATGTGCTGTATATGATACACTTGTTAAAAATGTTTACTTATTTATAAAGTGTTTATAAACCCATTTACTCAGCGTGCATAATTAAATTTTTGTACAAAATCTCTGGTAAAAATGTATTTGTGTTTGATGTAAAGGAAAAGTTTTGCATTTACAGCTTGTTAAATGTATGCTTGTACTATATACTATATATACTTGCATGCATGTATCTTGACTGCACATATAAACTGTCAACACCCTGCCTGTCATTGCATATGATCTGATGTTCAGTGAATCATTTAATGGAAAAAATTACCCATTTTTTAATCTTTGCCCACTGCTGTTACAGGATACCAGTAATTGGTGCCTGAGAGCTGTTGGTGGGCCTGCAGTGATGCCCCTTCAAACTACCTAATGGCTGTTATTTCTCAACCCCTCTCCACCCCTCGCTGCCTCCCACTCCCACAGAGAGTGTACATGCAGCGTACTGTAAATGGTGTGATTCCCCCGTCGTTCTCTGCTCTGTAATCTGAGCAGCCTGCGGTTCGGCTCCGCTGACCCTCGAAGGCCCTTAAGAGTAAAAGCTGCTGTGCTATTATTGAAATAACAATAAGCAGCTGAAAACTGTGGACCTAGAGGAACAGGGATGATCAGTAGTATATCCCCCCTCATGTATTTTAAGTTGAAAATGGTTTCAAACTTGGAAGTTTTGTTAATGTTTGCATGTTTTCAAAAAAAAAGGGAAGTCGTTCATTGCTCTAAATTAAAAATTTCTTGCAATATGAAAACAAAATCAGGCTTTTTGTGTGTTTCAGTCTGCGCTGTGCCCCACAGCTGTGTTGGACATTTTTCAGCTGTTGCGCTGAAATAAATAAAGAGAGCTGTGCTGTGAGAGTTTTGTTGAGCAGAAATGAGAAAGTGCTGATAGCTATCAATAAACAAGCGCGACGTCTGCGTGTCTCAACAGAGCGTGCAAGTTGTTAAACAGCTTGTGTGTGTGTGTGTCGCTGGGTGGTAATCACACACGCAAGTACAGCGAGGCCACACATCTGTGACACCTGTTCAAATCATGCACCCAAGGATAAAAAAAAAAAAAAGCTTTTCTTTTCCAAAAACCTCAAATCGCTCCATCTCACCGTTTCATCCACAGATTTGCAGATTCTTATCTCAGGGTTTGTTGAAGTCACAGTCTGGTTCAAGTGAGATATTGGAGGGTCTTTGCATTTTTACTGACAATTGAAGGGCTTACCAGATGACTGACAAGTTAAAGCCTAACATGGTCCAGCATCAAACAATAGTCTCGTATCTTGAAAGCTATTTGTAGAATTTAACCAAGAATCTGTACCGAGATGTTTCGCCATCACGAGCGACATATGATGATGATTGGATGCAATTTCCCATAGAATTCAATTCATGGTCATAGCTTTAAGGGTTTTCCCACAAACGTGTGGCCCCTTTGTGTCAAGAAGGTGAGAAGTATTTAGGTATCAACCTAGACTTTACTGTGGTGGAGGCTAAAGAATCACTTAAAACATACTTTGAATGGAACATCTTGCCAAATCTCATTAGACTGTGCGAGTGGTGATTTTAACCTCTTTTTGCAAAATTTTAACTCTGCACCCCTGAAAAATTAAACCATCATTAGGATTTGGTAAGAAAACTCAGTTCTCGAACCTTAGATTCACCAAAATATTGAATAACTTTGGACTAAGTAGGGAATAAATGATGGCAGTCTTAAATGGGCCAGTAAAATCTATATACGGTATAAACTGTATATGTTTTTGGAGACGGATTCTCAACACCACCTGTCAATCAACACAGTAGGCTTGTCAGCAACTGACCAATCAATGCACTATTTGTTCTCAAGTGGTTAGGATGTGAGAGAGAAATAGAGCACTTCATCTGTAGCATCTACAGGTCCAGTTGTCGACCGGGGTGTGTGTGTTAGGATGTATGAGAGAAGTGGAGCGTGCTCTATTCACACAAGGAGGGCACTGTTGGTCAGGCTACTCCTTGTTGCTCTCTAAAATAGTTATTGAATCAAGTGTTTACATATGTAGGTTAACAACTCGTTAAAATTCACCAGAATGCAGGAAATGGCATCTACTTTTATTCAAAATCTTCTGGGTGAGGACTCCCGATTACAAATGCGTTTGATGCTAATGGCCACCACGTTGTTCAAGCCAATAGTCATTGTCAGCACTGTGGGCAACGTCCCCCGAAAGGGCAGATTCTAGAATCGCCCCTGGAATTGTGCATAACATTATTTTTAAGGATTGACCAAAACAGCTACAACATAAAAATCATTTTAGTCTAAAACTGGTATGAAAAGCAGCTGATGCGCTTTAAGGAATGTGAAGCCTTTAGATTTACAAGTAAAGGGCTGACATGGGCCCCTTGTTATATTTATTATATCTTTATTTTCAACCTCCCCAGTATTTATCCTGCACATGCAAAGTTTTGGTCCTTGGTAACACTTTGTGTTCAGTCAGGGAATAGAAAATAAACTTGTCAAGGAATGCAGAGCTGAAGCTGTAATCTTCTGTTAAACATGCTAACATTTATGCGTTTTGCTTGGAGGGCGAGTGCAATCACCGCATAAAAGTCTGAACTTGCACATTACCTGGATGTCAGAGATAAAAGTGTTTCCAGGAAGAGCTGGGGAAGTTCAAAATTGGTTTTTACTGTCAAAAACGTTTTTACGAGCTCTGCTGCTTGTAAAGGGAAGTGTTAGGTGCACACCCAGCCTCGTGCCAGAGGTCTTGGGTGTCATAGAATTTCGTGCTGTTGCATGCACGCTTAGTTTGATTTGCCTTTTCTTCTGTTTTTCTGAAGTACTGTAAGATCGTTTTTCAGGAGAAGCAAGAAAAACACGGATCCTTTATTTGTGCTGTCACATTTTTGTCTGATGTGTTTAAGCAGTGAAGCAGGTGGTTCATAAAGTCGGGGTTTGGGACGCCCACTTGTTCATGAAACATCAAGTGTGGGTTCTTGTAAAAATGTATGGAAATAAATTTATTTGACATATATAGCGGACTATTACATAAAATAAACATAATGATCATGAAAGAATAAAAACTTTTATGGTGTTTTTTTTTTTTTTTGGTCAAAATGAGACTAACCTGTATAAATAAAGGTTGAATATTTTAACAGTACTGTATGCATTTATCAGCGTGCCAATAAATTATGTGCTTTGTTCAGTTTGGTAATAAAAGGTGCCTATTTAAAAAAAAAAAAAAAATTTAAAATAACATTGACCGGTACAATTTTTGGGTGACTCAACCAAGCAAACATCGGAGGAGCCCTCCTGTTGTTACGGTAACAGGCCAAGGAGGTCTCTACATGAGAAAAAGACAAGCTGCTCCCTGATTCATCACGAGATCACATACAAACCATTTGGACCTCATTCCTATCCAGTTACCCAGACCACTGTTAGCTGTAAATTGGGTTAATTCACTGGCTCCTGGGCCCCTCCTATCCTCATTATGCCTCATCATAAAAGCGATACAACATAGATGCACACACGTATTTATTATTATTATTTTTTTTACAAACAGGACTTTGAAAAGCATTGATTTTTATATAGCAAGAGTGACAAATCCTTATTTAGTTTACCATATTTTCTGGTGTATAAGTCACAGTTTTTTTTGCGTAGCTTTGTCAGTCCTACAACTTATACGCTGAAGCGACCTACATACATTTTTTTTCCTATTCATAACTTTGACTGGCACTTTAAATTTCTAAGTACCAGGTAGTCCTCGACTTATGACGTAGATCCGTTCCTACGCAGCGTTGTAAACCGATTTTCGACCTAAGTCGGAACGTACGTAATTACTGTACCCTACATAATTATCAATTATTATTATGTTTGGGAGTCACAATGAAGGAAAAGAGTTAATGGCCTACTGGGAAGCTGGTGACGCTGTCCTCCTCGGTCCAGAGCGGCGTACAGTAGCTACAGTGTTCCTCCGCCGCTGCACCGCGCACAGTACAATATCCTTCCGCCGCTGTGCCGCTGCATTACGACGTTTATGACGTAAAATCGCGTGACTTGAAATAAGGCTTTTCACAGTGAATCGGAGATGCGTCGTAACCTCGATACATCGTAACTCGAGACCGTCGTAACCCGAGGACTACCTGTACTACAACAAGGTGTCCTCCCGTGCACACTCGCTTTACTCAGCTGGTGCAAGCGGAGGAACGCTGGAGAGCTAGCAGCTCTGGCCACGATGGATGGATGGATGGATGGATGGATGGATGGATAGATGGATGGATAGATGGATGGATGGATAGATGGATGGATGGCACCGCACTGCCCAGGTGAAATGAAGCTGTTTTGACCATTAAATAAACACGATGGGTCAGTGGTGACACGTAATAATAAAACTTACATGCAGGAAAATACGGTACTCGTGCTGAATTTGATTAGAACACAGTTAATATCAGTTTATTGCACAAATTTGATGCAAATTTTACGTTTATTCTCATCACCTGCATTTTATGATGGGATTCAAGTCAGAGCTATAGAGCGGTTGCACAGCGAGTCTTGTGTTTTCTGGCTCTGCTGCGTCGAAGGTGGAAGACACAGGAACTGACAAAAGGAGTGGAAAACTGTGTATTTTCCTTTGAGATAAATATTGAGAGAGCAGAGATATAAACGTGCTGGTAGAAGGCCTGTGTGTCTGTTGCGCTGCCAAAAGGCCCGTGCGTCACTTGATCCATTGTTTAGTGTAGAGAGGTCCCGGTAAGCAAGTGGCTGCCTCCCTGCTCCAGCTGCAGCCGCTCCACTGTTTATGTTTGCAGGGCCCTTCGCCTTGAAGTGAGGCTGTGCAAGCAAAGCCTGTGAGATATGCGCACGCCTGGCCAGCAGAGAATCTCAGGCCTTTTGTTTTTCAACCCCGCTTATCCTGTTTTGTCATCTCAACCTTCAAACTGTCTTTTGTTGACTTGTTGGATATCATTCACAAATGTGAAAGCCTTCCACGAGAAAGACCAGAAACGTGGAGCTAAACAAAAAAGACAACATTGTTTGAGGTTTTACAGCTTTCTAATCAATACTCCAGCGAGCTGCGCACACTGAGTCGACTTTGTAAGACTATATCAGGCACAAAGAGTTCCAGTCTAAAACCAGACTCTTCTCGGCCAGTCTGAATAACTTCTTGTGGGTTTGCTGTGAAAAAGTGAGTGTGTGTGCGTGTCTGGAGGTTAGCGGTTCTCCTGGGTGGGCTGCAGTGGCCATGTGCTCGTCTTGGATCATCTGAGGACCCTTCTCTGTTTACTGAAACAACACACAAGCAGTGTCCACGTAGGAGAGAGGAGTCACACAGGGAGCATCCTCAAAGGCAGCACTTCACGCCTTCTTTTTTTATCCCCTTTAAACACACATGCTCACACACGTGCATGCTCAAACTGTGCTTAAAGTCCTAACCGCCTGTGTAATTCACTTTCTCTTTTTTTTTTTTACCTCATCTATAATAAATATTTTTTTTATTCGTCTCCGGTTTTAGACAGCCTGAAGCTGCTCTCACCCAATATTTATTCTTAAATATCATCCTGTTCACGTTAAAACCGTTAATATAGATATGTTCTATTATGATGCCACTGTGGTAGAACTAATGTTGACCTATAAAGCTCCTTTTTCTAATGTTAGAGCAGCTTTGAAGTCAAAAGTTGCCATAAAAACTGTTGACACCAGTAAATTAAAGACCACTTGAGATGAGGAAAGTCCCTGCTGTTGGGCAACCTGGGAAAACATCTTTATTTCAGCAACAGTTGATGCACGCACATCATTTTAAATACAGTACACCCACTTGTAGATTGTGTCAAAAACAAATTATTTTGTTTAATAATGCATTACTACTGGTATTTCTTTTTTATCAAAAAGGTTATCTTTTAATGTCTTTATTGCAGAGTTTGTCTACATCAGTTTATGTGCCTCCTGCAGATATAGTTCACAATCACCCACACACTTCAGTAAAACTTTGTATTTGCTTCCCTCTAGTGGTTTAAATAAAAAATGCAGTCATTTCAAAAGCAGTTGTGAAAAGCTGTACAGATGAATGAGTAAAAATAAAACAACACAAATCTTGTTTTAATACACACCAAACAATTTGAAACTTTAGCTAAATATTATGGTGGCTGACGAGTGCAAAACAGCTGCAAACAGGGAAAACAACTGATCTCGAGATTGTATAGCTCTATATACTGTATGTCTATCTATCTATCTATCTATCTATCTATCTATCTATCTATCTATCTATCTATCTATCTATCTATCTATCTATCT
>JARVGS010001792.1:14100816-14111243 GCA_031762315.1 Hypsolebias antenori | reverse complement strand
TTTGAATGTCCAGAGGACCAGACTTAGCTTTTTTAGATTTTTCTACCTGGATTATTGAGCATGCATCAGGGTACAGGGCATGCAAATTATGCAAAAAAAAAAATACTAACAAACAAAAATATAAGTGACTTATAGGCTGAAAAATATGGTAGTATGTGACAGGTCTACTGTTGGTGTTGTGTCGCAAACTGATGTCTTACAGCGTTTGCGGTGGTTCTCAGTTTTCAACTTGTGAGTCCCAGAAACACTTGAGTCTCATCTCAAGAGCACTAATGCTGTACTTGGACACATTTACAGGAACTGTGCTCAGACAGAAAACTTGTCCAGGTTTGAAAACAATGTCGAAGATACATAATATTAAAAAAACCTGGTCCAAATCTGCCTATCCTCATTTCAAGAGTGGATTAAAGCTTCTGGGTGTCGCTTGGTCCCAAATACATTTAATTCACTGAGTCTGCACTTGGAAATGGGATTTATTTTTGACTTTTTTTCTATTTGAAGTCATATAGTTTCCAACAGTTACAGCCCAGTGAGATACCACCATAACCTTTTCACATAACCCCACTTCAAATGACCTAAATGATCATTGTAAAGTACAAAGGACCTCTTCGGATGCCTTTTTTCCTCCTAAATGACTGACAAATAAAATCTATATTTACTTCGTTTTCAGTACTACAGTAAAGTCTAAACGGCTAGGTGCAAAAACTGAAACTGAGCATTTGATCCATGCAGAACATGAAGTTCATGCAGTTGACATTTTCAAAGTATCTTTGGCATAAAACAGACAACGAGAATAGATCCACTGCAGTTGTTTTACCAGCATAAAACTAAAGCCATGATTAGTCTTTAGTTTGTCTGAAAGGAACACAGAACTGGAACTTGCTGTTTTAGCACAGGATGACTTGTGAAACCAAATCTGAACTCAGTGCTGGGATTTGTCTGGCAGACGATGTATTCGCGAGAGACGGTGTTTAAAGTGGAAACTAATGGAGCTTGTAGCATCTGATGGATCTCATTTCATTTACGTCACTTTGTTGTTTCACGTCACATTGTCACATGTCGATGATCAGACATACACGAAGTACACAGATTACCGTATTTATCAGACTGGAAGGCGCACTTAAAATCCTTTAAGTTTCTCAAAAATTGACAGTGAGCCTTATGTATTAATTCTGGTTGTGCTTACTGACCTCAAACTGATTTTATGTGGTTATTGTGAATGATTTGAATAAAGTTTGACTTATCTGACTGTTTTATTTCGCTTGTTGCGCCCTATAATCCAAGAAAATAAAAATAAAAATAAAAATACAGTGCATCAGTTTCCCAGTTCCACCTGGATCCACAGTGACGTTTCCTCGTGAACCTTTTCTTATATTTTCAATACCGTTTTCAGATGTCACACATTCTGCGGAGGCTGATTACTGTGTCGTTTTCTTCTTCACGTAGTTTTGCATATTTTTTAGCAACCACTCGGAGTGAAGAATCTTGAGGGGAATTGTCTGCAGGAACCATCCCTGCATTCAAATCCATACACATCCATTACAGGACAAGGACGTTTTCTGGCTGAATCACATGTTTCTTCCATCATTATGATAAATCTTACCATAATCATGTGACTAACACTGCCGTATGTTTTGTCTCCTGCTCGGAGGTACAGCAGTGAGCTTTTTACAAAATCTTCTGGTGTCAGAGTTATAATATTCGTTTTCTGGTAACCTGACAGTCGAGTGGAGACCCCAAATGGAACTACTGCCTGAAAAATCAAATGGAGAACTTTTGGCAGGATTTACATTTGTAACAAACTATCGCTTCCTGTTTTGGACATGAGCAGTTTTTCAGATAAAGTCTAAATCACCTGTATAAGAATCCCTTTGTCTTTATATTCTGCTTGGAGACCTCGAGAAAACCTTTCCACAAACACCTATAAAAACAGAAATTAAAGCGTGAGCGACATTTTTAAACAGCAAATATAAAAAAAATCTGTGCAATATTTCCTGATGCAGAATTTACCTTTGAAGCAGCATAAAGGGTGTAGAGTGGAAAGGAAACAGAAGCGATTCCAGAAGAAATGTTGACAATCAGCCCTTTTCTCCGGCAGATCACCCCCCCACCCCGCAAAAAAAAAAAAAAAACTATCAACAAATGCAATTTATCCATTTGAAACAAGAAGCAGTGTTAAACAATTACAGTAATGTAGACAACCTGTTCTCCATGCCTGGAAGGACTATTCTGCACATCTGGAGGCAAATGAAAAACAGTCTGTTTATGTCAAACGGATCCTCTACCTGCTCTTTCTAATTAAAGAATACCATGATATTAGAAATGAGATCTAAACAAGACCTGGCCTGAATAAACACCTGCATTTATTTTTGTTCTGAATCTATGAGATCTCACAGAATTTTATTAAGAACTGAAAGGAACTGGTTTTCAAATAAATGTAACATCACCTACAGCAGACTCTTACCTTCAGCGTCGTTTTCACGTTGCAGTTGATCACTTTTGTTATCGTCTGAAGTGAAAGAACAACAAGCATCAGCAGAAAACAGTTTCAGACCTGCAAATGTGGAACTATTTAGTTTTTCTTTGCTTTGTACAAATACTGTACATGGAGCACAATATGTCGATGAATGGCCTTTTAAACGACCAAATCTTGACGTTTGTGTTGTTGCAAATTAAAGATAAATATCAATAGTCAAAGACATTATTTACATCTGCCATTAACTTGCATTTTTAGTAAGCCCTAACTGGGAAAACTTGTGAGCTCTTTCTGCTTCCTTCTGCTAATTTAAACTTTTTTCTGCTTCTTCAGCTACTGTTGAGCTGGTTTTTTTTTTTAACCAATTTCAGATTTTTTCAAACCTCTTCCACTTTTTTGTGCTCATTTCTGCTTCTTTCAGTGTAATTGGGCACCATTGTGCTCTCTCCACTTCCTTCTGGTAGTTTAAGCTCCTTTATGCTGTTTCAGCTACTTTTCAGCAATTTCTCGCTAATTTCAGTTTTTGCTTTTTTTTTTTTTTTTTTTTGGGAGTTAGCTCATTTTTGTGCTAATTTCTGCTTATTTAAATCTAATCCAGCAAATATGTGTTCTTTCTGCTTTCTTCTGCTAACGTAGGCTTGTTCTTCTATGTCTACTACATTTCAGCAGTTTTTTTTAATAGCTAATTTAAGCTGTTTTTCAGAAAGTTCTTGAGCAATAACAGCATTTTTGCAGGAAATGCAATTTCTCTAGTTTAATTTCATTTAATTTGATTGTCTACAAATGCATCAAATTGTATTAAATGTAGATCAATTTGTTGATTGATTAAATTGGCAGTTTGAACACCTGATGTACAGTGTTCACACAAGGAATCCTCAATTAGGCTCCTTTAATTTGAACTTCCACTGATTCTCTTTTAATGACATCATGATGTGCCACCTTTTTCTCCAGCTGTTCTTGGTAACTAAACTCTATCCACAGCCAGCTTCAATCAGTTCAAGCTAATTTTTTGGTCACGTTCATCTCTGCACATTCTGAAGAGGTTTAACATGATGCAGATGAGAGTAAAATGGGTCTGTAAGCATGTGACAATGACATTTTTTAATATACTGTATTGTACATTATGTATATTTAAATATACTGTATGTATGTATGTATATATGTATATATATATACATATATACATATACTGTATATATACGTATATACCTAGTACTGTATAGATATATTACGAGGTCCTACTGTAGCAGTTGAGTAGTACTTACAGTGTCAAGCTCCGCAGAATCAAGGAATTTAGAGGGGATGAAGGTGGGAAGAACACCTATGTTGTTGACTGGAGTGGAAAAGAATGAACATGATATATCATTTAGTCAATAATAAGATTTGCACATGTTCAGCTGTCCTTAATAATGATCATATTCCCAGTGTTTGATGTATGAGTAATTCATCGATGCAGTGGTGTAGTCTACATTTTTGTACTGGGTATTCAGTACTGTGTTTGAAACCAAAGTACACCAGTTAGTACAATATAATCATCAATTTATTTTTGATTTTTAAGCATATTGAACATTTCAAACTCTCTCTGATGCTTATATTTGAATAAATGTACAAACTTTGTACAACCGTTGGCTTTGCATTAAAAACATGTTATAGAATTTATCAAACAGTACCAAAGCAAAACATGTTCAAGTATTAAGTAGTAAGTAGTATTAATTATATAAAAAAACAGGTTGTACCAACTCAATGTGTCCATAAAATGTTCTTTATTTGTTGACAATGACAATAATAAGTCATTGTGCACTTTAAATGGGTACACGGAAATTCCCAAGATATATTAATGTGTATACAGTACTCCGTATACCCGTGTTTCACATATACGCCACTGTATTGATGGTCTAAACATTAAGTATGCAAATAAACTAAACTAAAATACAAATAAAAAGCATGCCTGACCCAAAACTCCAATGTTGAGGTCTTTAAGCTGCTTTTCAATTTCATCATAGATGTCGTCCTTGCTGAAATCTGCCACTATCACTTTCACCCTCTGTCCTGTTTTTTCACCTATACAGAAAAAAAAGATCTTTTAGAGTTGGCTGTATTTATTGATCTTACGTGTTTTACAGGAATAAAGCATGAGGTTTAATACCTATTTCCTCAGCCACCTGATCCAGTGTTGCTTTTGTTCTGCTTATAATAACAACATTCATTCCACGCTCGGCCAGCTGAAAGATAAAAATGTTGAAATGATGATAGAGGAAACAAATATCAGGCAATAATTGATGCATGGGGGTTAACTAAAAAGTAAGTTCAGCAGAAACACTCTGCGCAGTCAGTCCCAAACATCAGCCTTATGTGCAAATGCTTATCACACAAACAAAGACAACTGATGCAGTTCGACCGTTGACTCACTGCGACTGCGTAAGCTTTTCCTATCCCCTCTGAAGCTCCGGTCACCACTGAAACACAAAGATTAGAGTCAGAGATGAAATGTGCCAGATGCTCTGCTCTCCTGCAGTTTCCAGTTGAGATACAGGAGGCGCTGTCCCCCAAAGCTGCATGCTTCCTCCTGACAAACCACAGCTCTGTTAGTGTTTATTCACTCTTTAACCCTGTCTGTTATTACATGGTGTGCTGAAACAGCATGTTCTCCAATTCTGATAAAGAGTAGCTGAGAACAGACAGAAACTACTTGTTTCAAAGCGTTCACTGCTCTCCGGTTTCTCTCTGAATAGAAATGATTGACCGTTTATGTTTAGACCTCTTCTCAGGTCTAATGTTGAGGATGAAAACGTGTTAACGGGAAAAAAAAAAAAGGATTTGCAACGTGAATTTATTGTAAGGATGAGCTATGCAAGATTCATTTTTTTCCCAGCTGAATAAAAAATTGAACTCTTCTTATAAAGTGACTCAACTCCCTTATTTCTCATAAAACTACGTAGATCATTTTACTAATACTTGATCTTCATACCAGCTAATAACAAATATAATTGCAGTGAGCTTCAATAAACAAAGAAATCACAATAAACTTTGGAAACCAACTCTAACTGCATGGATTTACTGATATTTGTGTGTACAGTTTGATGTCTATTGATGAAGAATGACCTGAAATCAAAAAATGAAAAGATCACACCATGGGGCTGCCAATTAACACAAGTTTAGTGACTCGGGTGAGGCTGAAGCGACTAATAAATTTGGACTTTTTCCTTCACTTGTTAACAAAATATGTAATACATTTTGAGTTTATTTTTAACTAAAAGTCATTCAGCATTCACTAACTCCTGGTAATAATCTCAAGATTTCCAGTCTATGGACCGATTTATCATTTGAAAGTCAGTAATTTTAAAAAACAATCTTATAGCAGAAATAACACATCACTTGCTTGTTATTATTATTTTTTTTATCTTTCTCACTTGCAATTCTGTAAATATTCTTAAGCATACCCAATAATGCTCAATCAGGTCATCTGGACAGTTTCTTTTTTATAGAGATTTTTCACCCTCTATCCAGAGGGATCCATCAGTCTGAGGAGTTCCAATAAACTGTTTCACCAGGAAACAGTCTACAGGAACTCCTCAGACTGATGAAGCCCTCTGGATAGAGGGTGAAGCATCTCTATAAAAAAGAAACTGTCCAGATGACCTGATTGAGAATCATTGTATTTGATACCTGGATGATTGAGCATGAACTTTGTTGCTTTATTCTTAAGCATGCATTTCTTGGGGTTATGTTGTTGTATACTGTAAGTAAAAACTAAAAAAAAAAATGTAGATGGGGAAATTTATTTAGAAATTACAGAGAACACAAGTGTTTTTTTAATAATAATGCATCACTGTGCAGATATATGAGACTCATAATTTAACAAGATGCTTGGAATATTTGTCACGTCGAATGAGACAGTTATCTGCAATTTATTTTAAATTGCAGGCAACAGATCTTTGCTAAATGTCTCATTTCTTTGACAAAACAACAGAGTACATGAATCAAATGTTCTGCAGCAACAGCATCAGTATTATTATTAGTACTATCTTCTGAAACAGTAACCCCGCCATACTGTGTTGCTTTGATGGTAAAAACACATATTGAAAAATTATAAATACAGCTGTTTGTGTTCCAGATGTCAGTGAAGCTGAGCAAGACACAATTTTTATGTTTAGCTTGTTTTCATTTCAACTGTAAAGGCCAAGAAGTCCTTTATTATTCTTGTGACTGCTTTCTAAAATGATTTCTTTCTTGAAAAAAGCTTGCACCAAGACATCACACATTGCCCTTCATCCAGGATTAAACATGAGTGAAGCTCTGTTTGCCAATCATTATTTACACTAACAAGGTCGAGTCAGGTCGTCTTTAGAAGAACCCGTCCAGAGGACCTGACTCAACCTTGTCGTATTTATCTACCTGGATGAGCACACATCAGAACATTATTTACTCCGACATTCTGGTTTTGTTGGATGCAGTTACATTCTAACTTTTGGATACTTGTAAAACTTTGCACATTTTGTTACATGAATGAAATTATGGACAGCTAGACAGGTGAGAGGTTTCTGGTACATTGCAAATAATATAAATAAAAAAAACAGCTAACACTTCTGTAAAAACTTTATCTGAAAGTTAAGAGCTTTAAGTAGCCATACAGTATAATAGGTTGTTAAACTGGTTTATTTTATGGTTGTATTCAGGTGACTACACTAATTTTTCTGCAGTTTGGACAGCAAGACTGGTCATAGCTGAATTTGTTTTAACAGAAATGCACATTTAACACCTAGGTCCTCTCACTTAGAGGCTCTAAAGCTGACAGACATGGTTTGTGGATAAAATGAACAAACGATTTGACGTGTGTGAAACAGCTGCTGGCAGCAATGTTTAGTTTAGCTGTTGGGGATAACATACTCGGGCCCAGCAAAAATGAGAAACTAACATATTTATCCCGGAAAGTTCTTCTTTTAACTCTTTTTCTCTCCACAGATATCATATAATAACTACTGAGCATAACTGTTAACATGCTACAGCTGCACTGGACTCAGGACAACAGAGACAGAACTTTCTGGAATAAATTGAGGATTTTTATTACAAAGTATTATTAATATTATTATTATTTGCATTGCTATTTAAGCTGTAGCCCTTCTTTGCCAGACTGGGCAACTAGTTGTCTTGTAAACAGATTAATTATGTTTCTACCTACAAGTTCTTTCTATCATTTTCATAGCATCCATGTGAGATATTACAATTGTTTGTAAATGTGCTCACACAAGTATCTTCAGTGAACATTAGTAAATACAGCCGTGCGTTCTGGTACCATACGCCAACTGAAGCTGATAAGCAAAGCTGAGACACCTGCCTCAGGACTGAATGCCATACAAAAGGACCAGAATCCAGATGTTAGCTGGTGTTTGCAGATCATTTGACAAGAGTGGGAAAAGCTTGGTGCAAATCAACAGATGGAGCGTGAACACGAACAGATGCTGATTCAGAGCAGAGACAAAAATCAGGCCTGTTGAGATAATTAGATTATTATTATCACTTAACACAAATTTACCTTTAAATGTCAAATGGACATGAAGAAATGTGAATCAAAGACCTACTTTAACAAACACAACCTGATTAAATAGATGTCTTTGATAAATAATTAAAGTGGTATGGTAAATAAAAATAATAAAACTAAACTTCATAATAAACCAGTTGAAACCATCTATGCTTTGTTGAAACTTTTCTTTTTTTATCCAGAAGACTTCACATGTTCACACATTTCAACGATCACCCTCTTACATTTCTATTACTGCAAGTAAAACTCAGCCCTCTGTGAATAGCCAGCAGCGATCAGGGCACTAACGATCAATTGTTAGGCTGATGGTCCTCTCTTTTGCATGTGAACATGTGCATCAGACTCAACCTTGTTAGATTTATCTACCGGTACCTGGATTGGCACATGCATTGGGATCGCGTAAACCATATTAAAATATATACATTAAATTGTCTAACAAGCAGCAGCACTGTGGCACAGTTATAGAGCTGTTGCCTCTCAGCAAACTGGTCGCCTCGATTCAAATCCCAGTCCGGGGGCCTTTCTGGGTGGAGTTTGCATGTTCTGTCCATGCATACGTGGGTTTTCTCCAGGTACTCTGGTTTCCTCCCAAAGACCAAAAACATGCATGTTAGTCTGATTGGTAACTCTAAATTGTCCCTAGGTGTGAGTGAGAGAGAGAATGGTTGTCTCATTTGTCTTTATGTGTGCCTGTGATGGACTGGAGACCTGTCCAGGGTGTCCCCCGCCCCTCGCACAGTGATGGCTGGACATGGGCACCAGTGACCCCCCCGTGACCTAAAAAGGAAGATGATGTAAAGATGATGGATGGATGGATGTCTAACAAGCCCATACAAAATATTTAAAGCAAATTTGTCATGGCAACTAGAAAGAGGACTATAAAGCACACAATAAGCCATTTATAAAGCTCCAAGTTTTTTTCTAAAACAATTTAAATGTAGAGAAATGGATTTTATGTTGCCCAGAACACAATGTCCTGGTGGTTTGACTCTGTCCTGGAATGGAATGAGTTCAGACTTCAGAGGACAAATCAGTCTTATGTTCCTTGAGAGATTTCCTTTAGCTCTGCGGGAGCTTGTAGAACCCCTTCAGAGCATGCCAAAGTAAATCTCCTAACACTGTGAATTGTTCTGGGACAAGCAGAGGAATTTGAATGGTAAACAGTCTGACCGGGTGCGCTTGCAGCTGACATAAAGTTAAAGTGACATTTTATAGGAAAATACCAGTTTGAATTTGTTGCACCAGTCGGAGGAAGAAATATTGATTCACTTATTACGCCTAAATGCTTCTCTCAACAAACTTCAAAGGATTTGTATTTTAAAAATTTATTGTAATAAAAAAATACATTCAAAGGCTTCCTCTTTTTCCAATCTAACTGTTAACTTTTTCATATCTTGGGCAGGCAATTTTGAGATGAATGACATGTTTGTAACTTTAGGCTTGATGTTACTTTTTGATTCAATACGGACAATTTGCTTTTTTTTTTTTTTTTTTGATTTACAGATAATAAAAAAGTCCCCTCGAATGAAATTCAGAACTTGCATCTCAGAATTTAAAATTGCACAAGTACAATCCTGTATAACTATAAAAGTTTTAAACAAATTTGAGCATTTAATGCCCTCAAAAACTTTGCTGCCAAATATTTTTAGACTGCATGTGAACACAAAGAAGCTGACGTGCTTGTTTCATCTGTTGTCTTATTATTCATTCAAGCTTTATTTACACAGGTTAGTCTCACTGAGCCTCAAGGACTCGTTTACAAGAGATCTGTTTTAGCAAAGAACACAGATGAGATACAGACATCAATTAGACAACCATATAAAAACATAAAATGAAAAGTAAATAAAAGTGAATTAAATAAATGAAATAAAAATGAAACAAATACAGTTACACTATGAAGCAGTGTAATATATATATATATATATATATATATATATATATATATATATATAATAAAATGTAAAATAAAATACATATGTGACCCATTCACATAAATCATATAAGTCACATTAGAAAGACAGACATGCTGCTCACCTGCCCATTCTCCCATGGATGTGAAGAAGGCTTCTGGCAGAGGAAACCACCGTTTTGGAAAAAGCATCCTGCTAAAGAGCAGCAATTTTCCTCCATAGAAGACCAAAACTGCTGCTCCGAGGAAAACGAAGAACAACTCTGTTATTTCCATTGTTTATTTTTCAGGCTCGAAAAGAAAGAACAAAAAAAAGCTCAACTCTTAAGTCTCTCAGCATTTCTATCTAAGAGAATGTTTTTGAATAACTAGAGCTAAAGACACTCCCACATCTGACACGCACACGCACGCACACACACAGAGAAAGAGAGAGACTCAGTCTTTACGTACTTGCATACATGAAATCTCTATCTACGGTATCTATCTATCTATCTATCTATCTA
>JARVGS010001792.1:13933143-13943154 GCA_031762315.1 Hypsolebias antenori | reverse complement strand
TTGATGTTGTCGGTACCGGGGTTTGAACTGGCGATCTTCCGATCACAAGCCCACCGTCTAACCACTGCGCCACCACTTTAACTCACTATTGTTAAAATTTGCTAATATACAGTCGTTTCTGGCTAAGGTTGTTTATCTGTGGTGATCATCTTCAATTCGACTAACTCCCAAATTGTTTTAGATTTACATCCAATGATTACTTCCTGCAAGATTCATTAAATCTGTGCAGTGGTTCATGAGATATGTTGCTGTCCGACAAATTCACCTCCAGTAGTTTATGCACCAAGTTTAGCTCAATATCTGTCAAATTGGCAGTATTTTCTGAGCTCGGTAGTGGTGGCCATCTTGAATTGGGTTGAGTTCATACGTTAAATAGATTAAACCAATGAAAAATTGCTAAAAGTTTCATCAATATCTGTTCAGTGGTTCATAAGAAATTTTGCTAACAAACAAATTAACAACAACCGAGAGCAGCTCTTCAGGACAAGACTCAACTGTCTCCTCAAGGACAAGGGAAACTATTTTGATGACCAAAATGTTCACATTTTAGACTAAAGAAGACAAGAGGGGGTAGGGGTGGGAGGGAATTATGCGACTTATACGCCGAAGCGATGTATTTATGGATTTTTCCCCATATTTATAAACCAATTTTTGGCTGAGATATGACCGTTTTCATTCATTCGAACTGAAAATATTGAAACTACTATTTTCAGCCACTAGATAGCGCTCGAGTAGTATGGCATGCCGTTGTCACATGTAATAGGTAAAATTGATTATTAATGACACAATTGACTTGCCATAGCCTGCCATCATCGTTCTGCTCGCTTGGATCATCCGTCAAATCAGCTTCATTTTGCTGCATCCCCCCGGCAAAATGCAGCTAATTTGACCATTAAAGTGCATTTATTAAGTACAAGTTCAGCTGAGACACAGCCTTTGCTATAATTTTGAGCAAACAAATAATTGATTAGGTGCTTATCTGGTTAAATTTCAAAGAAATTTGCAGTGTTCCTTCTTCCTGATTTCCTCCCTGCCTCCACACTCCTGGAGCACCGTGACAACAAATACTTCTGAAATATAGCTGATCTGACCGTTAAAGTCCTTTTTTTTTAAGTAAAAGTTCAACTGAGACATATTTCTACTATAAAGTCAAGCAAACACATAATTGTTTTAAGGTGGTTATCTTGTTGAATTTCAAAGAAATGCACAGCAACTCGTCCCTCTGCGCATTCCTACTTCCGTGTATCGGCTTTTGAAATGCAGCTGATTTAACAGTCAAACTGCCTTTATGAAGGAAAAATAAGACTGAGACACACTTTTGCTATAATTTCGAGCAAATAATTGTTTTTAAGTGTTAATCTTGTTAAATTCTTATTAAAGTCCTCCTGTGCACGCTCCCGCATCCACCATTTTTCAGCCAATCGATTCCTGACACAACACCGGCCCACATTTCGGGGTTGTCAGCAGTGACATGTAACAAACGTGCCGCATCAGCGGTGACGCAAAATAGATGCGACGTATACAGCGAAACGACACATTCATGGATTTTTCCACTTTATTAGACATATTTGGACTGATGCGACTTATCGGGCGGTGTGACATGTACAGCGGAAAATACGGTATATTAATAACTTTATAATTATTTTATTACTTTACAGTCGTGAATGATATTGCAATGCTATTTGATATCATAATGCTTGATATCTTTGATATCACTGTTAGTGGGATGACACTGTCAGCTGGCTAGATGCTTGTCCCCCTCCCTCTTTGGGACTTGGGACCAGAAAGTCACAGGTTCAACTCCTCACCATGCCCACATGCCATAGTGTCCTTGAGCAAGGCAACTCATCCCTCACTGCTCTCTGGGTCCTTACATAGCTGCCCACTGTTCCACCTGAATGTATCTCACATGTGATGGATTAAATGCAGACAAATACTTTTGTCATTGTATGGAATAGCACTTTGTGTTGTCAAAGTGCTATGACAACACAACCCCACCACACAGCTTCCTGGGTTCAGTTCAGAGGCATGAAAGAGAAGGCAGAGCAAGCCCCTGATGAGTTTCTATAAAACTAACTTTTTTGGTTTCAGGAAGTCGGAACGGGTCAGAAACTCAGACGAGACAAGGCATGAATTAGTTCTGTTCATGACTTTCTGTGAATCTGACTGTTCTCCAAAGCTTTGTAATAAATTTGATGATATTTGTGATTCCGTTTTTTCTACGAGGCCCACACTCCAGCCATGTTTGAATTGCTAAAGCCTCCCTGATAGGAAGTGAAATTTCTTCATCTTCAGAATAGGAGTCCAGTTTTGTATTTTCAACCAAAAAAAAAAAACAGTCAGGCAAAAACATTATCACTCCACCTTTGCCTCCGGTGGTGGGCGCTACACATGGTTGGTCAGATTTAATGTTATGGACAGCATTTTTTGTGATTGTCTTGTTCTGAGTTGCAGTTTTACAAATTAAACTAAGGTCACTTTAATGCTGCACCAGTACCTGACTCATCAAGCCTGGTCTCAACAATCAGCAGCCACGGGCTCAACCGAGCACCTTTGAAAACTCAAACACCAGTGTTCACAAAGTGGAGTGCAGAAGATAAAGCACTCACAACTTACTGTTCTTTCTTGTGCTTGCATAAAGTAATGACGGGTGCAATTACGAATAAATTAGGAAAGTTGAGTTTTGAAAAATCATCAATCTTTCTAAAAGAACAGCTTTTGTTATTCATAGGATGACAAACCCTACACATATTAATGTGAACGACCTTCAGGAAGGTTTAGCAAACGCTGAAGCTGCAGAGTTACGTTTTATTTTTTTCCCTGTGTAATCCCTCTTGTGCAAAATGACTTTCAGAATAGTCATTTGAAGAACTTTGAATGTATTCTCATCACAAAATTCTGCATCAGAAATTTGCAAATAAAAATCTAACGTGTGAATAAGTTTTCAAACAAGCTCTCTCCAGAGAGAACGCATTAAACTTTTTGGCTTCTGAAAGCAGAAGATCATAAAAAAAGAATCTCTCTAACTGATAACAATAAAGGTGCTTGTTTCAATGTCATAAAGATTGGACAAAAAACCTCATAAATAAGATTTACACTTTTTTTTTTCTCATATCAATGGTTTATGTGTCCTTAAATTTAAAATTTGCAAGAAAATGTGTAAATGGCTACCAGCTACCACATATGTTTGTTTACTTATGTAAACAGATGAAAGGACTGAAAAGATCTCAACAATGGCAACATACATACAAAAGCCTTCTAGGATCAAGAAGTCACACATTTTTGGTGTATTGATATGTAATAGTGCCCAGATTTGCTAAGTTAAGTAAAAGAAAAACCTTTTTAAAAAAAAACAATTTAAACTTAGACATCCATCCACTTGTTATACTTCCTTTTTGGGTCACGGTGGGGTCACTGGTGTCGATATCCAGCAGTCACTGTGCGAGAGGCAGGGGACACCCTGGACAGGTCTCCAGTCCATCACAAGGACACATAGAGACAAACGAGACAAACAAACATTCATGCTCTCACTCAGACCACGGGACTATTTAGAGTTACCAATCAACCTAACATGCATGTTTTGGTCTGTGGGAGGAAATCAAAGTACCCAAAGAAAACCCAAGCATGCACAAAGAGAACATGCAAACTCCACCCAGAAAGGCCCCAGGTTGGGATTTGATCCATCGACCTTCTCGATAAGAGGCAACAGCCCTACCAACTGCGCCACCGTGTCGCCTAATTAGACAATAAAAACATTTTTTTTGATTGCTGAATTAATTAGGTTATTTTGTAAAATAAAGCCAACTGCTTCCAGCCTAATGTAGGACTAACGTGACTCAAGAATCTTTCATGGGGCTTTAGGCTAATTTAGCTTTGTTTACATTGAATGTGTTCCCACATTTCAGAACTGCAGATCAATATACAGTAGTCCCTCATTTATTGTGGGGGACTTGTACCCTGAAGCCCCGCGATAAGTGAAAAACTGTGAAGTAGGAAAATACATGTAGTTATATAAGTAGTAAGTAGTAGTTTAAAATATATATATATGAAGAGAGAGAGAAATAGATAGATGGACAGACAGATAGATAGGTAAAATAGTATAACCATTTAAATATCAGCAAACCCTGGAAGCAACTGCCTCAACATCCACAAAAAAGCTAAAGATAAAAAAAAGAATGACTTCCATTGAGGGATATTGACCCCAAACTTAGGCTAAAATTTACAATGAGCAAAATAAAAAGTTCAAAGCTGAATATTTATTACTCTGGAATCACTTCAGATCTTAGATTAAGAACAGGACAGCCAAAACATCCTGCAGAAATGGATACTTTTAGCAAAAAAAAAACTGATAAAATCCTTGCAGACTGTGGCTGATCTGAAGGCTTTCCAGCTGTATTTCGAGCAGGTGTACTGACCAAGGAAGATGCACAAACATTTCATTCAGGCACATATGAACAAATATACTGGTTTTGTTTTGTTTTTTAAATGCCTTTTCTTTCTAACTATATTTATTTTTAATCAATTTTCCTCAAAAATCTCAGTGAATTCTTGCAGAAAACTTTTGCATAATACAGATTTAAAAAAAAATTAAGACAATTAAAAGAAAACTGCCAGGTGTTTTGAATGTTGCATAAAACAACACGTGTGACTTGCATCAGTATTATAATAGAAATAAAACGGCATTTTTCAAGCGAGCACAACAAATAATCACAATTTCCTCTGACAAGATTTGACAGAAACTGATATAAATCGAGACGAGCCCCTAATTTATCTTTTTTTTTCTAGAGTGTTACAGCTCATATGATCCTCCAAGTTGCAAAGAGAGCAGCTAATTCTAATCCCAAATCTTCCTCTGGCAATAACCCACTTCTGTTTTCATCTTGTTTTTTGTGTAGAGCAGCCTTAATAATAGTTGTGGTGCAATCATATTACTGTCAAAGAGTTTCTCTCTTTCATTACCACAGCATGAGATATCTCAGGACATGATTAAACACTTCAGTTTATGCTTCGAGCTGAAGATCCTCCCTGAGTAACTTTGATGAAGTAAAATACGTCGGTCTCAAAAACAAGTCAAGAACTTCATGTAACTTTGATCTGCGTTTGTCAGAGTTTGGGTCTAATGTTCTTTTTCTGTGATCAGACTGTGTAAGTTGTGCACAGACTACATTTATCTCAACTACATTAAACAATGAAGGTGAAGTTTCTCTTGTAGTTACAGTTAGTTTGACAGCTTTGCTGTTAAAATGAATTTGGGGCTTAATGTTGGGGTTATTGTGGCTCCAGTGATGAATGAAACCGTACACTTTATCGATCACTGGAATGGGCTGCAAGTCGTAGTGACCCATGGGATCGCTCATTTCCAACTGATTGCTGATGCCAATAAACAGTGGATCTGATCCTGAGTAGAAACCATTCATATCAGTCTCTGCAGCTCAGCATTTCAGGGTTGCTGCCTTTTTTTTAAATCAAGGGGTCTAATTTTTCTGTTTTTAAGTGACAGAAGAGTTATATGAGTGCAACTCTTTCACAGACTTTCTGTGACGTCTGCAAAAAAATCAAGAAAAACGTTTTGAAAAGTCAACCGATGCAAGTTCTTTTAAAGCATCTACATTTATTCCGAATAAGAGTGGGATGTCATTAAAAGCTAAAAATACACTATTTTCATATAAAATACAAAAAACTGTGTTAAAAGCTCTTTAGTGTGGAAGCTCACTTTGCACACTGATGAGACAGCTGACAGCGCCATCAAATACAGAGAAATCGGCCGTTATTCTTACTCCTCTACTTGTTTTTGCCAGTACGTGATGAGAAAGTCATTAAACGAGAGCTTGAAATTTAATGATTTTTTTTTTCCCCAGCAACAGTTACAGGCTGTCAAGAGTTATGTTGTCCTCCAGTTAATTGTGTAAACAGATGGAATTCCAGATAAAAGAGAAAAAAATAAGGACAAGCCATGAAGTAAATCTGACTTAATCCCTGAAATGTTTGGAAAATAATTACTGATAAGAAGGAGCCATAAAAGAAAGTAGATAAGGCCCATATCTAGAAATCTATTGGCCTATTATCAGTGGTAGAATAAACATTAAGAAAAAAGCCTCCTCGTATCAGTTATTAGTGTTTAATGGTACTCAGTATAGTGTGACTAAACAATAAAATGACACAGAGGAGTGAGCAGGCTTGTTCTTGGAAGTGCAGAGAGATGGAAGCATGTGTTCATAAGTGGCTATTAAAATGCTTTAAAGTTAGAGAGCATAAAAGTGGAAGCAAATCAAAGCTCAGTGTTGGAAAGTATATCTGTTTGTGTACTCGAGATGACATATTATTGATACTGGTACTGATCCTAGATTATTTAATTCAGCTTGGCATGAAAACGTAGTTTCACCCTACCTTTTTTAAATTATCACTTTTTTAAACTAATGCTTCCTTTTGAAGTGATACTTGTATTTCATTGCAATTTCACAATTTGTTAAACTGACAACAGGGCTTAATTTGTACACCGAATGATACCAGAATGAAAATAGCATGCAGACTGGCTGGAATGAGGAGGATGGGGGTAGAGAGTAGGGGGTCTGGATGTCCTCCCCCAGAAAATTTTGAATTAATTGATGCGATTTCGTGCATTTCGGTGTATTGTAACGGGTTGGTAAACATGTACGTTTACCTACATTTGTAAATGCTCCACTTCTGTAAAGCATCCTACCCACTCCCCTTATTTGATGGTTCCAAGCCCGACACTGTCACTGCTAGATGTTGTCCAACTCCATATGTGAAACCTCCAGGTGCCTGCCTGCAGCTGCCTGTGGGGTCCTGTAATAGCTCGGTTGGCACTCACCTCCACCACACCACAGGTCACAAGACCTGCTAAGCTGCTAACAAGACCACGCCGCTGACAGAACAGAACCATGATGTTGAAAGAACCTCACTGCTGACTGAATCACACTGTAGGTGTATTTCTTTTTCAACTTTGGTGCCTTGTTTTAATATTGTAGTAGCATTTTTTAAGTATGTTTTATTTTATTTTATTTTTGGGGGGGCAAGCTGAGACGGTTCTTCTCGCCCTAAGCATTTTTTTTTCATTCAACCTTTATTTAGGCAGGTTAATCCCATTGAGCCTCGAGGACTCATTTACAAGAGAGACCTGGCTACAAACAAAGAATGATGACAACAGCAACAGTAGATTTTCCTAGGACAATCAACACTAGACAATCATAAGAGAGAAATACAGATTTTTTTTGACCTTGTGTTAATTTTGCATATGACAAATAAACCTAATCTGAACCTCTTGTAGGGGTGGAGATTTTTTAAGGGTAGAGGCGGAAATGCTTACTTGAAGGGGCTTTTGTGATACTAAGAAGCTTGCAAGTGGCTGTTGTGTTTAAAACGAGTGTTTATGTAATTGTTTTCAGGTCATTATTTACAGGTCTCTCTTGTAAATGCATCTTTGTGACGCAAATGAGATTTATTTAAAAAAAAAAAAAAAAGGTTAAATGAATTTTCAGTTTACACATCCAATATAAGTTTTATTCGCTCAAGGCAGTCATATTATATATGAAGTAGTGTAATGTGTATTGTATTAGAGTTAGAAAATTAGAAAGACTTATTCATTTTGTTCTGTTACTGAAGATTATTTTTGATTGAACTAACTGTTTGAAAAAAGGGGCAGATAAAATAAGATTTTTTTTTTCTTCCTTCTGCTACCTTTCATTTTATATATATATATATATATATTTTTTGTATGTTTTCATTTATGGGATTGTTTTGTATTGTATTTTAAAAATGAACAAATTTTATAAAATAATGAAAAAAAATTTGTTCATTGAGAGTTACCAGGGTCCAAGCAAACAGTTACAGGAACACACCCTGTCAAAATAAGAGAGTTCCCGGATCCTTGTCTAGCAGGATCCGGCTCAAATTAAGCCCAGTATGTGTTTGAATATGAAGAAAGAAAAAACATATTGAAAGCAATAATGTATTTACAGATCTGACTTCATTCCAGCTTGGAGCAAAACAAAGAATCTGAACAGGAACACAAACTAAACCGTAGAAAACCAGGAGGTACACTGTAAACAAGAAAACAAACGACAGAATCAACACAAAATCTATACCTACAGAAAGCTTTGAAAGCTCTTCTACACCAACTAAATAAAATAAGGATATAGGGAGAATATAAACACATTTATTATTTTTTAAGAAAATATTTGAGAGGAAATGTTTTAGGCACGTTATAATGCACAAACCCTTGAGACACTCAGTCATTTGTATTTCTTAAAGACTAATAAAAGTTGAATTTTCAGAATCCCCAGACTGTTACAGACGGAAGTCAATATCTCAAACCAAAATTGCAAAACATTAAAAAAAAAAATCCAACATTATTAGCTTTGTCTGCAACATTTTTATACTCTATTGAGATATTCCTCAGAGGTGTTCTTGTAATTTCGTGCAGGTTGTGTAGAGCGAGCAGGTCAGCCTGCAGGATTAAGTGTTTCAGCCTCGGCTGCACTGCAGCTGCTACAGAGAGGCTTTTATAGAGGCTACAGCTCCAGATCTTGGCTGAAGGGTTGTTTGTTGTTGCAATTTAGCTCCACTTCACAATCCGTGGATGTCGAAGGTAATTAGATGAATGATATTCTCTGAACTGTCACTGCCTAATTTCAGGACATCTAATAGGCTCCAGGTTTGCAATGACAGAGTTTTTGTTTGATGCAGATGGTGATAATCACGCTGTCAGCCGTTTGATGGATGTTTGACAGAGTACCTGTGACTGCATCAGACGGAGTAGAGAAAAAGAGTTTAAAATATTCCATACACTTCGTCCCTTCTGGTTCCAGCCTCTCTTTTTGACCCCTCTATTCTTTGACATTCTCTGTCTCTCTCTGCTGGTGGCTGATTATTATTGGATAGCAAAGCTGACGTTCTTTCCCTGGGAACACCGGGAACATATTATTAGCTTGCATATTTGATTTTTATTCAGAAAGGCACACATCTCATTTCAGGTCCACAGTTTCATTTCACACGTGAAACTGTGGGTTACAATTTACGAAAAAGATTTTCCAATCATGCAACAATCACATCTTGTTTTAGTATCAGAGGCTACACCGTAACCTTTTAGTTTTATCTTTGTTTGCTCCAACAAACAAAAAGCTTCTAAACCCTGGTTGCTGCCACAGATTATAATTTGTTCTCCAACATAAAAGAATCTCATCAAGAGTTGTATGGGAGACCTGAAGGTCCATGCACCTTGTTGGATTACCTGATCGGTATCAGTTTCCCATTCCAAAAGATTATCTGCAGGAGCGTTTGCCTTTGATTCAAAGACTCTCTGTGGTGCTTTTTGATATATTTCTTGCAGCAGAAATGTCATTAATCTTGAAAGTGTTAGCTCCGTAATATATTTGGCCGCATTTTTGCACCAAGATGAACAGTGGATCATGATCATTATTATTATTATTATTATTATTTTTTGTATGACGTTCACGCCTTTGGGAACAGATTGTTTTGTGCATCATCTGTGCAAAGTCAATGTTAAAACTGAAACGAGAACAACTTTATTCTATACCTGAATGTCAAATGATTCAGAAAATAATTCATATCCTAAGACGTCCATTAAATCTGCATGAATCATTGGAACACTTTTTTTGTGAAATCTTTGAAATGAACTCCAGAGCAAGAGTTAAAAAACTCAACAGGTCTCCATTTCTTGTATTTGTTGTTCAGCATTTTGTTGTGTTTTTGATGACACATTCCATTGGCTACATGGAAGAAGTCACTGTTTCACACATTTCCTGAGGCTTTTTCCTGCTGTTCTTCAAATACATTTTTTGTATTTCTCTCTTCTGCAAAAGTTCTGTTTTTTTATTTAATTGTTTCCCAAAATATCAGCAGCTTCAAATGTTATCAGCCCATTAAATGGCCATTATTACAGTATTTTCTGCTCTATAAGTCGCACCTCTGTATAAGTCGCATTGTCCAATTTTGTCCAATAATTGGGAAAAATCCATAGACAAGTCGCAC
>JARVGS010001792.1:13769956-13788530 GCA_031762315.1 Hypsolebias antenori | reverse complement strand
GAGAGTGGTGAAGGCTGCACAGAAGATGTTGGAGTCAGTCTCCCCACCATCACAGACATTTACACCTCCAGATGCAGAAAGAGGGCCACCTGCATCATGAAGGACCCCGCTCACCCAGCACACACACTTTTTGCCACTCTCCCCTCAGGAAGGAGGTTGAGGAGCATTATAGCATTAAGTGTAGAACCACTAGACTGAGGAACAGCTTCTACCCTGAAGCCAGTGGTGGAGAAAGTACTCAAACACTGTACTTAAGTAAAAGTATAAATAAACAGACAAAATTGTACTCTAGTAAATGTAGAAGTACCATATTAATGTTTTTACTTAATATCATTAAGTGTGTGTACCGTATGTATATTCTCTGTAATGCATTAACAATGTTGTGTCATTTTAATGAACAATGCTGCAGATAATACATTTTTTATTGTGTTTACTCTGTGACACCGTTCACACGTTTTAATATTGCAGCAAGAATTTCTTGTTCAAGTTCAGAAAAAGATGGTTTTCAAAGTTTTTTGAGTCCAGTCTGGCTCTTTAGGGAGAGAAAATCTGTCCTGTTGTACTGAACAGTCTTTCAACTCCAGCTCTTCTTGAAAGAGGGTGTAATGTTACCTGTCCACTTTGCAGTGATTCAATGGACCAACTCCCCTCTTGACATCAGTTACTTTCAAGCTAACGACAAATCAAAAAACTGCAACGTGAATGTAATTTGTAGCACAACGCATTATAGAAATGTAGTGTAGTAGAAAGTACAGACACTTCATGTAAAATGTGGTGGAGTCAAAGTAAAAGTACCTACATTTAATTCTACTTAAGTACAGTACAGATACATGTAAAATGTACTTAAGTACAGTAACATAGTATTTGTACTTAGTTACATCCCACCACTGCCTGAGGCTGTTAGACTCGTGAATCTCTACAGTATTCATTCGTACTCATCTGCTCACACAGACTCATGTTCGTGCTGCTGTTTGGCGTATTGTTTTCTTATGCAACTAGTGCTTAGTATATTTTTAGTTAATGTTTTTCTCAGTTCATATCTTAGATATATTACCGTTTTTCTTTTGCATTTTAACGCTTTTGTTGGATGTAACTGGGAACCTGTTCACACAATTCCATTCCACCACATGTGCCACATGTGGTGTGTACAACAACTAAGGAACCTTGAATCCTTTTGTTCTGTTTCTGTAACTGTGTCCTCCTGAATGCTGTAAGTTAAATGACAGGTTTTTGTAATCGATGTTTTACTCTATAACTTTGAATTTGTATAGGGTGTTTTTGTTCTATGTGCATTTAACTTTGAAGAACTTTCTTTTTATTGTTTCCAGTATTGCAGTGCATTTATGTGAAATGACTTGGCCTGTGCTGAACAGTACACATTCAAACTGAGCTGTGATTAAGTTGAGCAGGCACTGGGGGGCAACAGAGATTTGAGATCCTCTACAGTGCTGAACTGACGGAAGACGTTAGGTAAGAGATGGAAACTCTTCAGGATATTGAAACTAAATATGAACTGTCTTGATATTTCCATAAAAAACACAGAAAGTGTGTTTAGTGATGTAAAATTCAAACATATATTTTCTGGAAAATGCCTTTAGCAATCCACCCTTGAAATTTTATATATTTACTAAGTTTGCCCACATTAGTCTTCCCTCTCTGCAATTATAGATTTGTTTGCAGTTGAGGTACTGTGCATATCCGTCACACTCTGGACACTCTAGAGACTATTCTGATTGTTGCATTAAAGTTTTTTTTTTATGTCACAGGAGAGGTAAAGTCATCTCAGTTATGACTGATTTCCACTGTTTATTATTTCTGCAAATAACCATGAACCAAGTATGTTACCTTTTTCTACACATTTAGAACACCATAAAAACATAAATCCTAATTTGAAACGTTGTTGCTCAACAACAGCGACATAAAATTACAAATTTCAAACAGTAGATCTGGGAAATTGGAAATTCATTTTTCATTTCTTAAATAATAGCAAAGGCATATATTGTTGGAAAGCACAAATGTAAGCAACACTGGATGGATGGATGGATGGATGGATGGATGGATGGATGGATGGATGGATGGATGGATGGATGGATGGATGGAGAAATAACATCATTGTAGCTGTTTTGGTCAAACCATATAAATGACATAATGCACGGCCTCATGCAGTATTGTAAGATGTTGCACGACTCAGAGAATGTGTTGAGGACGACTGAACTACCGTCACACCACATTTAACTCAAAAATTGTAAACTAACAAAGTTAAAGCCATTTTTTTTATGTTGGCTAATGTTGATTAGCTTCAGCGAGCATCTTGGTTTGGGTTCACCGCAAATGTTAATTTGTCGTAGATGCACATGCGGTGACTTCCTGAGCTTCTTAAACTCTGTCCTGTGATTCACGAGATATTGTACTTCTAGTATACACAAACAAACACACACTATCACACAAACATGGGCCAAATATTACTGCCTCTCACTTTTGACATCTGGCTGAAAGAAAATCCCATTTAAGGCCTTTTTTTTTTGTCAACGTACCGATTTGCAAATTTCTGACAATCAAAACTGAAGTCATGCATCACTTTTTCCGCACCGACTGAGACAACGAATGCAAAAATGAGTTTTCTTGTTTCTGAAAATTTCACCCACTGCTAAATGACTCAGGATCTGTACAACAGCAAGTCAATTCCCAGCTCCTCGGGCTAGAAGAGCACGTCTAACAGTTCAGACAGGAGGCCACCAGAGCGAGCCCTCCATTAGTTCCACCTCTGTGGCCTGATGATGTTCAGAGGATCATCTTTGACCACCATCTGCCTGGAAGTGATGCCTGACAGCGTCCAGCTCAGACAGAAGACGTTCAGCTGCTGCTCGTGCACCCTGTTGTCTTCATAAATGGATTTGTTCATCAGCAAGGAGAAGTTGTCTCGTTCACACACACTTTAAATTCAGTGTGTAAAACGTTAATATTGCAATGATGTTTAAGTTTATACCAATTTAGTTACTTTGATGTGATAATTTGTACAATTTTAACACTAATAAGTTGTTAGTAGTTGTTTTTTTAAGACAAATATCTATGTCTGCTACATTTAAGGGAGTATGTCATTCAGTCCAGCAAAGTTAAGTCAGGTCATTTGGATGGTTTATTTATTTATTTATTTATTTATTTATTGTTGAGACATTTCGCCCTTCATCCAAAGGACTTCATCAGTCCAAGGAGTCACAACAAACTCAGTCTGACAAGCAGCACACTCACATAGTGGAACAACCAGCTTGCTGGTGATAAGATGGTTGTTGTGGATGCTCGGACTGATGAAGTCCTTTGGATGAAGGACGAAATGTCTCAACAAAAAAATAAAACCGTCCAGATGATCTGACTGAAACTTTTTGGATTTTTTTTTTTTTTTTACTTGGATTATTGAGCATGAGCTTTGATCAATCTTCTTTTCACTTCTTAACTTCATCTGATTTGTTCAGATCATCCCAGCCAGTCTCCTTCAACAATATGCTAACTCATTTTAACTATTAGAGTCAATTGTGTCTGTCTGTTAGCAAAATATCCAACAAACTACTGGACAGATTTTAATGAAATGCTCAGAAGGCAATCGTTACATTTATTTTTTACTGCTCATTATATGATGATATGCCTTCCTTCAAGGAGCGTTAGGCCTTTAGTTTTCTTTTTATTTAAAGTACATCAGTGAACTTTATTTTAATTGCCAAATACGTATTCACACATTGAAATTAAATAAGTTGAATTGTGTTTAAGTACAAAGTAACTCACACATTTTCCCTAGCCTGTAGAAGCAGATTGTCCTGAGTCTGGTTCTGCTGGAGGTTTCTTCCTCATGAGCGAGTTTTTCCTTTCCATTGTCGCCTTCATGCTTGCTCAGCATGAGAGTCTGCGATAAAGTTATATTCAAAGCTGTTTGCTCCTCAGTTAATAATGTTATTAACTTACTTTTTATCTATATGAACGTTTCTGTCCAGTGCCCTGAGATGACCTCTGCTGTGACTTGGTGCTATATAAATAAACTGAATTGAATTGTGAAGCGAGTGGATAATGGAGGGATGGATGAATTATGCTGCAGTAAAATTCAAATGCTGTATATGCAGTGTTTGTAATAAAAGTGCTGCATGTGCTGCATTCACAAGCTTGCAGTTGATATAACAAACATTTTTGATTGTCAGAACTGAAATGCAGCTTGAGAAACGAGTAATTTGTCTTTGCATGGGGTCAAAATAAGGGACCAGTCCTCAAACAGGAACAGAGGAGAGAAAAAAATATCTTTAATTCTGCAGTCGAAGCTCAGACTGTGGCATTTTCAGGGGTTAAAGGAGCATGAGTGATCACGGGCTTCTTCTGATCTGTGGATCTTTTGGTGATAAATGAGTAAATGCTGTCTCCTTTTCTTTGACCGTATGTTACATATTGCCTGCTTTCCCTTTGACATTTCTCATTTTGATCTATTTTGTATACATCCTCATTATGTTAACTTACAGTACGTTTTAAAGACCTTTACGGCAAAAGCAAAAACTTTAACACGTTGTTGGCAATTCAGTTGTCATCTTGTACACATGTACCTTCAGAGTAGAACAGAAGTGCTGGTAAAATCACTCCTCCTCCTCTTCCTCCTCCTGCACACTCTCCAAACTTTCATAAAAGTGCACATCTCATCACTGTCCCTCTTTAAACTGTCTGAATGCCATCATCCATCTCTGCCTCCTACACCTTTACCTCCTCTTCACTGCTGTGTGCGTGACAGACACAGACACTAATGTGCACACACTCTCGGCCACACGTTACTTCTTCTACAAACGATCATTTGTGCGGAACCCATTCTCTGAATTAGTGATTTTTTTAAATACTTTTCTTATTAGCTCAGCTTTATAAAAGACTTGCAGTGACTTGAGGAAATAAGTACAAAAAAACAATGTTTTTAAGAACCTTCTTATTTTGTGATCAGTTAAAGTGCAGCTGTTTTTCTCACCTCCTGTGAAATGTGCCAACAAAGAATGTGATACTCATCCTGCTTCAGTGTGAGATTATCTCCTTTAATACATCTCAGCTGAGTGGCTTCGAGGGAAGAACCCTGCTAATTGCTCATAGCAGTGATTTTCCTTTTAAAGGTAGAATGCAAATGTTTTTAAGTGGGGATCTGTGAAAATACAAACAATTATTAATCGTACCAGTTGCAGATAGATTTGAACAACCTCAGTTTGGAAAACAAAGTATAATTTTAATCAAATTGATGGCTAGTTCAAGCAGGACGTAGGTGGACCATCTTAAAATAACTCCAATAACAAAGGTTTTATAGCGGTTCATGAAAATGCTATTTTATGGCTTTTGCATTGCTCCATTATTCAAGCAAAACCTTATTATTCATACAAGAAGGTCACCCAGATGCTGCTGCCCATGCTCTTTTCTATGCACGGACACTGCGCTACATTCTAGGCTAGCTCAAGTTTTGAAAATCTGTACAAAATCTAAAGATATGCCTTTTTTTAAACCTTCTTGTCAGCTGCTTCGAATGTTATCAGCCTATTAAATGACCGTTATCAGTTCATCATCCTCATAGGTTGCCTTCAGACTGAACCTCCTAGTAGGTTTAAAGGTACGTTCTTATCCCTGATAATATGCAGCTTCGCCCACATCTAAAAGTGGATGGTTAACTTTATTTAAAACCTTTAGTTACAAATTACTTAGTATTTTTAAGCAGAATATCAAGGATTTACTTCAACTGAATTCCAGATTTAACAGTCATAAGGCTTTAATTCAGTATGAGGATTTGTTGTTTCCTGTTTGTTTGATATGAGCAACATTCTGATCAATTCATATACAGTACAGCAATATATACAGTACTATAATTCTGTTCAGCTATAACCCTAACCCTGATAATTCCATGATAACCTGAGCCTGCTACAGGCTGAAGGAAACCTATGGGTTATGATAACAACTAATAACATCCATTTAACGGCTGATAACGTTCAAATTGGGTGTTCTTGTACAAGTCACAGTCAAGAAACTAATCACCACTCAACATCTGTTCATATAATAACACTTCAACTCAAAGGCAAAGAAGCTTTATTGGACGGACCTTTTTCCACTAAAAACAGTCACTTTAATTTGAGCAAAATGATTTGAGGTTTTACAACAGCAAAAGACTCCACATCAGAAAACAAGGGCAATGACAACAGCTTGGACCAGGTAGGACACAACACAATTTGCAACCTTCATATTTAAGTGGTTTAGAGTGGGGTGTGGTAGTGCAACACTTAAAAATAAATCTAAGTTTTTGCAGGTTTTTTTAAGGGAAGGAACATCTTAATTTCACATTAACATGCTGTTCAGGGCAGTATGCAAAAACGGCAATGGATCCTATTGATGTACAGCAATCAGTATTTATAAAAACCTTTTCTCATGCACAAAAGTGAAGTGTTTGAAAAACGAGAGCAGTTTGGCAGCTCAAGTTATATAAATGTGAATGACTTCTAGTTAGAACTGAATTTGCATATTGTTGGCAGTGACATTTGCTATTCCAGAATGTAGAAATGCTCCACAATTTAAAAAAAAAAACATGGCATGCCAAACAGAGGTGGAAGCGTTAAAGCTTATAATACAAATATGACTTTCAGGCTTAATCTCAGTAACTCAGGGCGACTATTAGAAACGACAGTTACTCACAAAACACACATTTACCAACTCACTGAGCTGGCTTTTTTTTTAATATATATATTTTTATTTTTATTTTGTCTTCACAGTACTAAACTTGACAACACCATCCTGGCAGAATACAATCTCTACAGAAAATGTCAAATTAATTGAAGGAGTGGGAATACTTAACAGATACGAAATTTTGTTTCCTGAATAAAAAGCATAATCATTACTCCCACTTTTCCAAGAGCTATTTTACTACACTTTATGATCACAAAATATACACAAAAAATGTATAAAATAAAAGCGCCAAAATTAAAAACGAGTGTAGAATTGTGCTGTGCCAGCAGTTCCACAAGATAAAGTCAGGGCTATAGAAACATGTAATCTCCATGAAAGAGCTACAGTTAGATTATATATGTACATTTATAATTGACATTTACACTCCCTGACCCATTATCCTTTTAACAGATGAAGAAAATTGAGAAGTTTGTCACCTGTTATTATAAAAGACACAACACCACCACAATGCACCTCATGACTCAGAATCGCTGCATCAAGCCCAAACACTGAGAGGGCAAGCTACCAGCAAAGGAGAGAGACTGTGAAATGGTTACAGCCATGTGCCCAAATATAATATATTTTCACACTTTGCTGTCACGACTCAGAAACCAGCACATAGTACAATGAATGCTTCATAATAACCATTAGAAACGGCTGGCTGCATGTAGTGCATTTCCTATAGTGAGAGCTGATGCTTTTTTTGTGTTTTTCATTGCGCCATAAATGTGACAATTATTGTGAAGAGAGCACACGAATAGAATATATGTAACAACATGATTGGTGCTTTTCCAACAGCTAGCCAAGCTGCACTCTTGCTCTCGCTCGCTCTCTCCCTCTTCCTTTTGTGGTTTTGAATCGGGGAATCAATGCTTCAAATCAATCAGTCCACACTTTCATATAGGACTGCCTGATAAATGCAATCCGACTTCAGTTGAGGCCATTACCGAGTAAAAAGCCAATAGGAGATAAAAACTGAGGGCGTAACAAACACATCGCGACAACACATTTTTAAACACACACTGCATTTAAGCTGATGGAGGCGTTTAAAGAAAGGGGAAAAAACACCTGCAGAGATCTGACCGGGGATGCATATTGTTTAAAGAGGACATAAAAATAAGACTATTTGGACTGATTTTCTAAACCAGACACAGAAAAGCAAGCTGCATACAAAAGCCAATAATTTCAATTGCACATACAGTATTTATTTAAACATCCTTGAACAGACTGTTACCATCACTATAATAATAAGACTTGAGTAAAGGTACAATTAGTAGAGCGTTATTAAGCCCTAATCTGTTTGAACACTGCAGTTGATTAGTGGGGAAAGCAGGTATTTTTACAGCAGGAAATGAGAACAGGAAAAAGTTTTTATACCCCCAAAACAGGACAAACCTCATTCTCAGAGTGCTCCAACCTCACTTCGTCATATCTCTTCTCAACCCCTCTCAGTCCTCTATAGCCCTAAAGAAAGTGAATGGAAGTGTGCAGCTTCCTTTCTGAAATAAATGCCAAAGAGAAAAAGGGTGAGAGCCCAGACCCGACCACTCCGCCTACTGTGGCATCTCCTGCGCTCTCCGACGCCCCGCGGTGGGCTCTCAGGTCGCATCATCGTCGTCTTCATCCAGGTGGTGATAGTTAAGACTGATGACAGCGCTGATGAATTCTCCTAGTTCGACAAAATCTGCAGTGATGATGTTGATGCCGCTCTCCCCGGGTCGTTGTGACCTGATCCACTGCATCATGCCGGGTAATGCCCTACGATGAAGCAAGGAATCACAAACACAAAACGTCAGATTTGTGGGAAAAATGCAAAGATGGACATTTTTTACAACATTTTTGAGAAGGTTGGGTTATTGTGTAAAATGTAAATTAAAAACAAAATACAATGATTAGAAAAATCTCAGACACTAATATATTGTGCACAATAGAACAAAGTAAATAAATCAAATGTTTAAACTACAAATTTATACTGTTTTAAATAGGATGAATTTGAATTTTAGGCAGCACCATCAATCAAAGATGAAACAAGGACAACAAAAGGTTGTAAAAATGAGGGGTATGAATAAGAAAAGCGCTGAAAAGCAACAACTTAGCTTAATTAACATCAAAGTTCATGCTCATTATTAATATCCAGGTAGAAATCCAACAATGTTCAGTCAGTCATCTGGACGGTTTCTTTTGTTGCTGAGACATTTCATCCTTCATCCGAATGACTCCTTCAGTCTGAGGAGCTCACCAAACCAAACTGATTCCCACAAACAGCACACTCCCAGAGTGAAAAAAAAACAGTTTGCTGGTGATAAATGGCCTCCAGGGCCCACCCTCTGCCCCGTATAATATAATAGCCTAATTAACAACAGGCCAGTAAGATGGTGATGATTAAAAAAAAAGCATTGTAGAGAGGCTGAAACTTTCAGTAGTAAAGATGGGCATGGGTTTCCCAGTCTGTGAAAAAAATGTGTTTACAAATACCGTATTTTTCTGACTTTAAGGCACAATATCAATGAACGGGTCTGTTTTCATACATAAGGTGCGTTAAGCAAAACAAAACAGTCATCTATGTCAAACTTTATTCAATTCGTTCACAATAACCACATGAAATCAGTTTGAGGTCAGTAAGCACAACCAGAATTAATACATAAGGTGCACCTGATTATAAGGCTCAATGTCGATTTTTGAGAAAATTACAGGATTTCAAGTCCGCCTTATAGTCAGAAAAATACAATAGTAAAACAATTCCAGAATTATGTTCCTCAACAGAAAATTGGGAAGACTTTGAATATCCCATCACATACAATTTATAAAATAACAAAAAATATTCCAATAATCTAGAGAACCCTCTGTGTGCAAAGAAGACATCGGCCTCCAGGCCCTCGGGTGGCTCTGCGTTAAAAACAAGTCTGATTCTGTTACAGACCTGAATGGGCTCAAGAACTTTCACAAATTATTATCTGTTAATACACTTTGCCATATCTATAAATGCAGGTTAAAGACGTATCATGCAAAGAAAGCATATGTGAACACCATCCAAGAAAGCTGTCGTCTTTTCTGAGCCAAAGCTCATTCGAAATAGCCTGATGCAAAGTGGAAAACTGTTGTGTGGGCAGACACATTAACATTTGAAGATGTTTGTGGAAAAAGCACTTCCATATATTCCATACTAAAGAAGAGAGGGTCCATCCAGTCTGTTATAAGCACACAGTTTAAAAGCCTGCCTCTCTGATGGTATGGGGGTGCATTCCTGACCATGACATGGGCACTTTACACATCAATGCAGACATGTATGTACAGGTCATAATCTGCTCCAGATGACATCTTTTTCAGGGAATGCCTTGCATATTTCAGCAAGACAATGCAGCATACTGCATCCAATACAACAGCATGGCTTTGTAAAAGAAGAGTGCAGGTGCTGAACTGGCCTGCATGAAGCCTTTAACCCTCTCAGCAACTGAAAACATATCATGAAATGAAAAATCAGACAAAGCAGATCCAGGACTGATTAACAGCTGGTATCCCACATCGGACAAGAGTGAGAACATCCACCTCAAAACACCCCAGCAGCCGATCTCCTTATTCTAAGTTAACTGGTTTTATTTTTAATGGTACATTTTCTTAGTAAACGTTTTATATTTTGACTTGATCCCATTGTGAGTAAAAATTGATTTTTTTTAGAATGTTCCAGTTTTTTTATCGGAATTGGGGTTGAAAGGGGACAGAAGACAGGATGATTCATGGTTGACTGGTTGAACACAGAGATGGGCACGCTGTGATAAAACATCTCTGTGATGCAGCATGTGATGTCTGGCTGTGTCCTTCTTACAGCTGCTGTGTGGCTGCGAGAAGGGCACGCCAAACACTCACTGGACACGTTCATGTGAGGGGAGCAGCAGGGAAGAAGGAGCATCACCCCTGCAGATGCCTGGTTTCGCATGAGTGAAATTCTTACTGTTTTCTCCCCTTCATGCTTGCCCGGTCCCACAACTGGCAGTTTGTGTGGCTCAATGAAGGCTGGGAACTTTTAAGAATGCCTGCATCAAAGTAGCTGAACACTTGATGAGAATGGCTGATAGTGGAATTGTCAAATAAATAATTCATGCCAGGAAAATTGATGGTTTTGCCGCTGAGGCTTTTAATGAACTGGTGAGTGAAACAGATAAAGTTGAGGGTAAATCTGGAATTTGAAAAAAAAATCTTGCAACACAGAGGACAGATGAATGAGGACACCTTCTAAACGAGGTCAGTGCCAACGCCTGGAGGCACCAGCATGCATCTTGAAAAAGGTATTAAATGCCACAGCAGCAGGAATGCTTTTATGTGAGCAGCTACACATGCACACACTCATTATTTTGGGGGTGACTGTGCAAAAATGTCACTGTGGAGGCCTTGTTCAACAGAGGCATTGCAAAAATGTTGGTCTTAAAGTGCCCATGGGTACCACTGTAGATACTAATCCTAGAATATTTGCATTTTGAGTGGTAAATGGCACATGAGCATAAGAAAAAAGTGTATTTTTTGTTTCTATCAGGAGTATGCACCTTTCTGTGATTGTCTCCCTCAGTCCGCTGGCCACACCCTTCATGACAGTGCTCGCCTTTGGCGTCAGAACCACCTGGGAGACGAAGAATGTCCCCTTCCTTCTGCAAGAACAGGTCAAAATATTACTTTTTTTTTTTTTTTTTGCTTTTGTCATTGTGTGATTTCAAATTGATGTGAAACCCCTTTTTGTACAGTTTTCCAGCATACAAAAGAAAGACTTATAAGAACTGATTAAATCAAAATGCACATGAAAAGTAAGAACACAAATTCATGCCTAGTTTTTTTTTTTTTTAACAAAACATTTTTAGTAATAGTTTTGCCAATTATCACGTCAAAAGGGGAAGAGGGCTGATAAAGTTTTTGCCTGTGTCTGTAACCAAAACATTTTATGAACAAATTGACCTTAGAATACAACTAAATGACCACAAGTAAGTCTATTTTTACAGATACTGACTTAAATTTGGGTGTAGTTTAAGCTAAGACGTATTCAAAACATATACTCCAAGTTCAATCTTTACATAAATCTTTAGCTTTAACTACTGGAGTCAACATTTTGTCAGCAAAATAGCTCATGAACCACTGAATAGGATTTAAGGAGAGTCTTAGAAACTAATTTTTGGATGTTTATCTACAAATGATTAACTTTTTCAGTCTATTTGAAAATGGCCACCACAGCTAACTAACATTAGCCATCTCAAAAATACCTAAAGCTCAGTCAGTTTTACAAACGTTGTCCTTAAATTTGATGTGGTTGTAGCTGACAGTCATCCACAACACATTTTAAGAGTGATGTCTTGCGATAGAGCAAATAATTGCAGAGAACTTTATTTTCAAGATTAGGCCAAAATGGCTATAAATCTATTTTTCTGCTTAAAATGATCTTAAATGATCTGCATTCCTTTAAAAAAAATGCTAGGCTTTTAAAAATAAATGTTTTCATATAATAAATTGCATTTACTTTGTACTTCATCTGAGCTTTAACAAGTTCCCAATCTCAAACTTGCAGCAGTGAGCTTATAAACTACAAAGAATAAGGGGTGGCCATTGTTTTACAGTAAACAACACTTTAAACTTTTATGGCCCCAAAAAATAAGTGAACAAATATAAATTTTAGCTATTTTACAAATAAGAAATAAATTATTGATGATACTAGGACAGGAGAAAATATAAAATATCTTCCAACAAACCTGCGATCAGTTACAGATGCCTGCAGGAACTGAAGCAACTTCTCTGGGTCGGTGGTGTTGGCCCACGGAGCCGGCATCATCTGACCTGGCCAGAGGAAGGGCACCTCCAGCGCCATGGGGTGGTGGTAGAAAACCAGCACCTGGTACTCCTTCTCCCACAGATACTTCAAAGTGACCTGAGTGAGGCCAGAGAGCGACGAGTATGTGGTGAGAAATAAAATGTGCTGCTGTGTGAAAGAAAAAAACTACTCAACCAGGCAGATGGTATCTACAAAATCCAGCTGAGGGATTATTCTGAGATGATGTTTAGCTAAATTAAGCGCCGAGCTAAAACATATTCACTCGTTTTGGTTTTTGTGTTTATACGCTTCTGTTTATTTGTGTGCAGGAGATAAGACTTAACGTTTCACTCCACCTTCTGCGCTTAACTCCTTTTAATAAGTTTTCTTGAAAACGTCCAACACACAAACAAGAAATGTTTAATGTCCAAAAAGAAACAGCTAAAATAAAGTTTAATAAGAAAACAGTTCCAATGCTGTACATCTACAGTAAAGGCATGAGGACAAAGGTTGTGCAATGTTTGAGTGTCTAATAATGAAAACATACATGTTCCATCAGAATGACAGTTTGAAATTAATCTAAATAAATCATACATTTTTGTGCTTAATGCTGTAAAACATGGGTATTTAATGTTTTAAAACTGGGCGATCATGTAATTTCTCATGACTGTTCATTTGTCTCTGTTAAGAATTTTTCTTATGAACCACGGGACAGATTTGAATGAGATTTTCCTAAAACTATCTATTAATGTACATCTACAACTGATTGGCTTCGGTAGTTAACCTAATTCAATATGGACACCACAGCTAGTCAATTTCAAATGACACAAATATGTGTTTACAGCAGTCCCTCGCTACTTCGCGGTTTGATTTTTGCGGTTTTTCAAAGTAAGATTTATACACTAGAAAAAAAAATTATACGACACGATTGTCAACTTTAATATTACTCACATGATTGGGACAGTATGGGAAACTAAAATATTAACAAACAAAAAAATACTTTGGACAGGGGCTGCCATTTTGTAGTTTTCTCTCAATAAGCCTACACTGTATCGCCACTCAAAAGAACTAGTACATTTCCCAGAAGCCAACCGTGCTCTACCCAGAAGTCCCAACAGTGCTTCCAGACGCTGCTTTCTGCTGAAATGAAGGGAAAGTTTTGATCCAATCCAAAAATTCATAGTGACTTCAGCGCTCAGTGGATGCAGCGAGCCGTATGGAACCGACCGGGAATTGGACCAGAACCGGACTTCCAGCCTCATCGGTCAATCTGAGTGCTGCTTGCTGGCCCATGAGGCCTCTCATGCGGGGATGAATTGCTTGGAGGTACAGTGTTTTTCTGGAGCTCACCGGGACTTTTTTCATCTGGATTTGGACTCAAATCTAGACCATTTTGTGGTTTTGTGCTGGCTAGCCGAAGGTCCGGCTCTCTCTAAAAGGTGCTCAACGGTGCTTAAAATCTGGAAAATAACCACCCCAATAAATGAGGAACTACTGTAAGTCAATCAGTTTTACAGATATCGGGTTATAATTTGGTGTGGTAGCTGAACATGGTCTCCAATGAATAAATTGAACGCTCAGTTCACACTAGATGTTCAACAATGTTCAGTCAGGTCATCTGGACGGTTTCCTTTCTGCCTTCATCCGGAGGACTTCTTCAGTCTGAGGGGTCACAAACAAACTGGAGTCCTGTAAATACCACACTTCCATAGTGGAAAACAAAAACGGTTTGCTGGTGATAAGATGGTTTCTGGGGCCTGCCCTCTCCCCCGACAAAACGTCACAGCAAAAAAGAAACCGCCCAAATGACTTGACTGAACATTGTTGGGTTATTACTTGGATTACTGCGCATGGACTTTTGTATTTTTGAACCATTTTAGCAGGACTGCCTCAAATGAGTTGAAGGGGGAGATGGCGGGCCCCATAAACCATGTTCTCACCAGCAAACTGTTTATTTCCACTATGGCGTGTGGTATTTATAGGACTTCAGTTTGTTTGTGACTCCTCAGACTGAATAAGTCCTTTGGCAGAAGGACAAAACATCTCAGCAAAAAAATAAACCGTCCAGATGACCTGACTGAACATCGTTGGAGTATTACCTGGATTATTGAGCATGAGCTTTTGGCACACTGGAGTTTGTTTTTTAGGAAGTTCTCGTGCATGCATGTACAGCAGTTTATGCTTTCACATTAAGACATAAAACTGCTTTATGACTGTAAGTTTCTTGGTTACTTGTATTACCATTAAATATGTATGGTGACATCACATTTGTCACTGAAGCAAATTATAATAAATAAGTTTTTTTTGTTTGTTTATTTTGAGACGGGCTGATGTTTATAGTCAGATTTTTGCATGAAAAGAGGGGAAAATGATGTCTTAGATGTTTTTAACTTCAGTTTTTAATATGGAAATCAAGATGATCATTTTTGAAGCTCACTGGAATGAGGGAGTGAGTGAGATAAGAAGACTGTTACAGGTTTGATCTGAATTATGTCAGACCTGGCAACCCACAAGTTCATGTCCGTGTGCACGTTCTAAGACAGAGAGACGAGTCGGAGAGTTACTAGTGCAAAAGTCTTCCACATGAGGAGGCCAGAGGGGAAGGAAATGGGATTTAGTAAAAAAAAAAAAAAAAGGGGGGGGGGGGATTCCAGTAATTTGCTTTTTCTAAAAATTAAACACCGCTTCACGTCCTTCCATCTCCTAAAATCACTATTTTCACGAATCTTCATGTCTGTATTTGCTTTTCTCCTTCTGTTCATGTCTTACTCAGGAAAAACTATGATCTTTGATGGATGACACGTGAGGCGTTACAGAGCTGATGAGTTTTTGACTGATTGTTCCCTTTACAGCTTTCAAATGCGTAGAAGGGAGGGGTGGTGGTTGTGGGCAAAAGAAGTAGATGGGAAGCTCATTTACCGAAACACAACAGCAGCAAAGCTGAAGCAAAAAACTGTTTTCAACTAGATTTAAATATAAAAGTCTCTGTTTACAGTGGAAAAAAGCTGATCTACGAAAAGAGATGTTCATCATACTGTGTCTAAAAAGATCAAAACACAATAGGTCTTCTTTGTAGAGATGGGAAAAATATTCAAAGCTTCTTGAACATGTACACATAAAATTACTAGATTTTGTTTGAGCAAAGTTGTTAGGATTCTAAAAAGTCCCTGAAACTACAATAATTATTGAGCAATCCTTGAAGGAACGTTTATCATTTGCCACCTTTCATGCCAGAGTTTGAAACTAAAATCATCTTATGTTGAAAAAGAGCCTCTTTCATCAAACCTTGTATCTGTAAAACTAAATGAATCAACACGTCTGTGCCTCAACTGTCTGGTGGGGATGATGCTCAACTACAAAAAAATAAAATAAAATGTTAGCTCAATATCTGTGAAAATGGTTGAGTTACAGTCATTTTTATTTTGTTTTCCAAGGCTGGGGCAGTCATTTTAAATTGGGTTGTCTTAATAAGTCAATATGTTGTAAGTGTCCAACCGCTGATTACTTCTGAGTTTCATTAAACTGTGTCAAGTGGCACTGTAAGTTTGTAAGTTTGAAAACCAGATCTCATAGTTAGTGCTCAAAGTATTTTGGAAATCCCTCTTAGCTTCTTCCACACCAAATTAATAACGTGGTTATAACCACGCAGCATTGTTTTCTATGTTCTCCTCGTGTTTGTGTGGGTTTTCCCTGGGTACTCCGGTTTCCTCCCACAGTACAAAAACATGCACGTTAGGCTGCCCTCGGGCCCAGGCCTACCCTGAAATAGAGATCTGTGATCTCAATGGGATTTCCCTGGTTAAATAAAGGTTAACATTAATAAAATAATGTTTGTGTATAATAATATTGCTTAGCTGTAGAGACCATTTTGAATGCCAACTGCAAACTTGTAAATTTCATTAAAATCAATCCTGTAGTTCATGGTATTTTTTTTTTTTTTTTTTGTTAATGCTACAAACAAACACACACACCTTCAGTGTTGAGCGATAATAAATGGGGCTGCTTACACATGGCACTTTCAGATTATATCATGGACTGGAATACACTTGTAATTTTACCTCAGGTAGAAGGTTAATTGTATTCGTACCTCCTGAGCAAATCCAACTGGACAGAGTTTCTCTCCGAACACCTCTTTCAACATGGCCACCAGCTTTTCGTGGTGCAGGTTCTGCACGCCATAAAAGTGATTGAAATCCAGGAAAACAACCTCTTTGGCATGAGCTGACAGGAAACTACTGATCTGCTCGAGACCTTCTCGTACCTGGACACAAACGCATGAACGCCACCTGGATTAATGATTACTTCGCTGGCATAACGGCATCAAATCTAGATGCACAAACAACTGTGACTTTGTACTTGAGCTCTCTGAAGTATGTTGCTACTTCAAGCTCTCAAGCTGCACTTGAGCAAACAGGTAAATTGGCTGCCACATACTGTATATATATTTTTTATAACATCACTAAGCAACCACAAGCATCACTAAACAGTCATTGCTTCAAAAAGCGTGAAAAAGTGGCTGCTCTCGGCTGACCGTGGCACTGAAGAGTCCGTGGGCGAAGTACAGCTCGTTGTCTGGGTCACGGGGCTTGGTGGAGATGCGCAGGTCAAAGAAGCGGATCCCAGCCTCCAGTTGGCTGGTGAAGTTCATCGTCTGCGTAGCCAGCCACTTTCTCATTAGCTTCTTGGCTACTGTGCCGAAAACAGAAACAAAATTCTGCAACGTCTCTGGCTGCTCGGGGCCTACCGGAGACGCCTCGTCGATGTAGAAACTGAAGGAATCATGGGAACCTGAAGGGGAACAGTAAATGTTGAGTCTGCATGCAGGTACTGACAGCTGCACATTTTATTTCTGATGAAAGAGAGGTGTCAGTGCAGGAGCGCAACACGGCACCATGGAAACAAATATTTGAACAACAGCATTAGTAAAAGAGCACCATCCCAAACGTGAACTCTGACCCCTTGAACTAAAGCAACACTTTGTTCAGTAGCAATTTTAGCCTCTTTTAGGGGGGTACTGAAGCACCCCTAAATATTAACACAGCAGACCTAAAAAAAAATTAAGAAATCATCATTAGGAATTTGTAAGGAAGCTTAGTTCCCAAACCATATTGAATAAATTTGAAATAAATATAGAATAAATAATGGCACTCTTAAACGGGACATTAAAATCTATGCTCATTTTTGCATGATTCAATCCTCAACATCACCTGTTAATCAATCCAAAAGGCTATGTTGGTCAGCAACTGACCAATAAATAAATGACCTGAAGGTAAACGCCCCTTACCTGAAGGAGCTCCACCCCTTTTCCTCCAACAATATTGCTGGGTTTTGCATTATAAACACTTTGCAGTCACAGGTTAATAGTTAAATTAAAGGTTAATGCTTAAAGTTAGTTATGCTTTGTTTTGTGTTTTGTATGTAGATATGTTACAACTTCTGATTTATTTTTGTTTGCTATGATCCTTTAAAAGTCATAGTTGTGACTGAGCTCCTCATTTACAGCCATACAATCCTTAACACGCCCAATCTCATCTGATCTTGGAAGTCAAGCAGGGACAGGCCTGGTTAGTATTTGGATGGGAGACTGCCTGGCATTGTCAGTACTGGGGGCTAAGCACCCCTAAAGGTCAGATCCTAGAATCGCCCCTGCAGTTGAGCATGTCTCAGAAATAAGAGTGCAGTACTGCGCCTTTCTCTTTTATTGATGAAGTACAGCATATCATAAAAAAGGCTATTCTCAAATTGCAGTTTGTTCCTTATACAGCTTAATTTGACTGTTACTCATTAAACTTATACTTTTTTTTTTGTTTATTTAAATAGAGGATACGTTCAGATCCACTTGTGGTTTGTGCAGCAATGACTGATTAAATTATAAACTGTGACAGGTTAGACTCTCATACTGTACTTTCAGACAATGCATGGATTATCTGTTCCTCAGATTTTAGATACAGATAGTCCTCGGTTTACAGCCGAGTTCCGTTCTAACGGCCCGGCCGGGTACCAGTTTAGCCTTAAACCGAAACTGAAAGCACATGGCGGCCGTAACGTCTTTTTAAACACGTTTTTTCAATGTAAAACAAC
>JARVGS010001792.1:13672048-13689889 GCA_031762315.1 Hypsolebias antenori | reverse complement strand
ATACCATACCATACCATACCATACCATACCATACCATACCATACCATATCATTTTATTTATAGAGCACTTAAAACAGCAACAAGAACAACCAAAGTGCTGTACAAACAGACAAAAAACAGGCAACACATAAGCAACATGCAAATTGAAGTAAAATCAGAATATAGACAGAAACATGTTGCAGATAATAAATATAACTAACCTGTGTGAAGCAAAAAGGTTCATGCATAAGGTTCCTGTATAAGCAGGGTAATGCTTCAGCATCGAAGGATAGTCAACAACTGCCGTATATACGTCAGGAACACGTTGTCTGAAGGTGTGGGAGTATGGCGCCCTCTGGTGACCAAACATAGGAACTCCCACCGAGATAACCATTCACTTTCTCACTCGCACGCAGGGGTAATTTAGAGATACCAATCAGCCTAACATTCAGGTTTTTGGTCTGTGGGAGGAAACTGGAGTACCCAGAGAAAACCCATGGCGATAACATGCAAACTCCACTCAGAGAGGCCACGGGCTGGGATTTGAACCAGCGACCTGCTCGCTGAGAGGCAGCAGCTTTTATCAACTGCGCCCCTCGTAAATTATATTGTGTGCAATTTCACGCAAGATCTTGTGAATGTATTAGCTTTTGGAGAACGTGTTGTGAATAACTCTCAGATACTATAAGATCAAACTTCAGCTCAATATTTATTAGACTGACTGAACTGTAGCTTTTTCTGTGGTCGCTAAGTTTGATTAGCTGTGGTGGCCATCTTAAAGTGGCTTGTAGTTGTGCATGGGCAGCCCGTAATGATTTCCTGTGAGTTTCAATAACATCCCATTCTGCGATTTAAGAGATATTTTGCTAACAAACAGACAATAATGACACTAACATTTAATGCCAAGGTTTTAAACAAAGACAATGGATAATCTGTAGTGCTCAGAGTTTGAGTTGGGAATGACTATCTTGTTACTAACAAACCAAATTTTAGTTCAATTTCTGTAAAACTATCCAAGCTAACGCCATTTATAAGTTTGCTATAGTCAGTTAGCTGTGGCGGCCATATTGAATTGAGTTGGCTACATGCTGCTGATTCATAACCATTGATTTCATTCTGCGGGATTCGTTAAAATCCTTCAAGTGGTTGATGAAATATTTTGCTAACAGTCACATAGCTGACCAATAATGAATGGCAACATTATAACCACATATTTAAGATGTTTTTTTAATGCTCAGGGTATAATCTAACTGTTTCAGGTATTAACACACCAAAGTTTACCTCAATATTTGTAAAACTGTTTGAGTCAGCCATTTTTGTGGCAAGGTTGTTAAACTCCTGTGGTTCACAAGATATTTTGCTAACACTACAAACACATCTGCACACACAGACATGAACAACTCCTTCACTTAAGAATGCTCATAGTCCTTGGCATTTTCTGTGTTCCAGCCCTGGCCCTGCAGAGGGCCCTCACAAGCACAAACATATTTGTTCAGGATCTGTGTACCGATGTCCCGAAACTGGAGGCTGTCTTCTTTGGGGTCTGCAGTTTCAGCACTGCAGTCTTCGTATTTGACTGCCCAGAAACACATTTCCCCGATGTACATCATCGTCAGCAGGTGGGTGTCTGAGAAGATGCCTTTTAAAAAAGCAGGTGATAAGCAGCATAACATAAAGGCACTTTGATTTGTTTTTGTCAAAAGTTAAAGATGACACATTTACCTTCAGATAACATGCTGGCTGTAGCGCTGTCATGGAGCACCACTCCGTCACTGAACTTCACAGAGTTTCTCACTTGCAGCATCCGCATCAGATAGCGAACGCCTTCCTGAATACACTGGGTCAAAATGAGCATTAAGCTTCCAATCAGTAAAAGTCAAAGAATAACCAGGAACATGATGATGCACTCTCAATAATCCAGGTAGATAAATATAGCAAGGTTGAGTCAGGTCCTCAGGAAGATGAGGAATCCGTCCAGAGGACCTGACTTAACCTTGTTAGAAATAAAACTATTTTCTTTAACTAACTAACTTTGACATCATTAGTAACGCAAATTTAACTTAGATCACTGCAGTGTGGTACCTTCAGGAATGTGTCCTTGTTTTTCTTGATCCACTGTTTTCGTTGATGAAGAGTGTGGCAGTACATATACAGCAGAGCTCCACGTCTCCAGTAGAGGCATTCTAACAGCTCTGTGCCCAACACAGACTGCACCTATCAAAAAACAAAACAAACAACAACAAAAAAAACAACCATTATTCATGCTGTTGCAGTGATAACTTGTCATTAAACTGCATATCCTGCTGTGCCGCAAGAAGCAATTTCAGAAAGTAGAAAAGATTATTATAAAAATCAGCAAGACAAAAAACAATACAAAAATCTTATATTGAACTACTAAACGTTTCCTCCTTAAACAGTGCATCATGTACTGTATCTAAGCACACCTCTTGTCCCGGTGCAAGTCTTGCCACCAAAACTTCTGGCTCAGTTAGGTCTTGCAGCAGCTGTTGAATTTTAAACGGTGAACAGTCCTCAGGGAACTCCTGGTCAACCAGTTTATTCTCCTCATAAAAAGTGATGTCAAGAATCACCTAGATCACAAACAGACAAACATGGATGCACATACAGCATTTAAGAAACTGTTAAAACAATAGATGTCAAGAATCATGGATCCTACAGATGTATTAGCTACTAGGAAGCTGTGGCCCCAGCTAAAGCTGAAACCAACACTTAAGAAAACAAACTAGGTTTTAACATTTGTGGATCCCTTTCAGTAAAACATCTGAATTGATGCAGTCACAAAAACAAAACACAGATGTGGTGTGTGAATTTAGGATGCATTTGTCTATTCAGAGAAAACTAACATATGGTGTTGAATGAACTAAGACATGGTTAAATCAGAATACTTTATTAATCCCAGGGGGAAATCGACAACATGTCTAACTTTTTGTTTTCTCCTGGACTAGCCAAGGTTAAACAAAATCATTTTCCTCAGTGCAGTGCATCTTTTTCTCCACCCCCTTGAACTGACATAATGTGAACGTAGTCAAACTGACTCCTAAAACAGATTGGCAAGCCTAGAAAGTCCCCCAGCACTAAACCATGAATGGGCTGGCATGAAGACTGGCCTCTTTGTTTTTAAACGTCTTCTTAAAAAACACCACTTTTCTCTGACTTTAACACTTTGCAAAGACTGTGTTGTTGTCAGTTTTCTTGTGGCTGCTCCCCTCTGCAGGAATTGCTACAGCGAGCAAACTCACATGGGAGTTTTAGCAGCTGTTTTATGGCAGATGCCCTTTTGGATGCAACCTAGGCTCAAACTGGCAGCCACAGGATTATAAAACAACAGCACTGACCTCTGAGCTACCGTAGCCCCAATGTGTAGAGGTATTTTTTTTTTTATTTTACTTTTTATAGTTTTAGTTGTTGCTTGATCTGATACTTGGTTTTAATTTACTTGTGTTTTAGTCATTTATTGTTCTGCACGAGCAGTTTCATTGTCCACACTGTATAGCACTTTGGTCCTCAGAGGCGTTTTAAAATGCTTTACAAATAAAGTTGGACTGGATGTTTGACAAGTTTCATACATCAACTTGAACTTTTTGTGCAACCAAACTATCCTTACCAGGTCCAATAATTCTCAGTCAGGTCATCTGGACAGTTTATTTTTTATAGAAATGTTTCAACCTCCATCCGGAGGGCATCATCAGTCAGGAGTTCCAGCGAACTGTTTCCCCACCAAGCAGTAAACCACTTAAGTGGACCAACCATTCTGCTGGAGCCAAGATGGTTTCTGGGGGCCGTCCTGTCCCTTGTTGACTCCTCTCAGGCAGGCAGCCACAGCTAAAGTGGTTCAAGGCTTTGGATTTGGTACCTGGATTATTGAGCATGAACTTTCTTGCCTTGAACCACTTTGGCTGTGGCTGCGGCCTGGGAGGAGTTGACGAGGGACAGGACAGCCCCCAGAAACCATCTTGGCTCCAGCAAACGGTTTGGTCCACTTAAGGTGTTTAATGCTTGGTGGGGAAACAGTTTGCTGGAACTCCTCTGACTGATGATGCCCTCCAGATGGAGGGTGAAACGTTTCTATAAAAAATAAACTGTCCAGATGACCCGACTGAGAATTATTGTATTTGGTACCTGGATTATCGAGCATGAACTTTCTTATCCTTACCAGGGTTATGTATCACTCTTATTGTCTGCTTGTATCCTATAATCATCTAGGGACCATTAAACTGCAGGGACAAATAAGTGAACGAAATATGCTCTGTGTATGATAGCACATCCTAATTTTCTCCTAATGTGTCATCTAAATACAGTATGTTATAAATCATTAAAATGATGTCAAACTGGAACAAAAATGTTTGTGGTATAAATACATATTCTCTGGTTTCATTGTCAGATATGCATCAAGCTTGCACCACCTATAGTTAAAAAAAAAACTCACTTATGCACATTATTATAACCAAATTATTATGTGAGACATTTAATGCGCTGTCATGTCATCAAATACCTGTGTGTAATCCTGGAGCAGCTTGGAAAGATTGCTACTCTCTTCTCCTTGTCTGTAAAAAGTTTTCAACTTGTCTAATATGGCAGACGCATTTTGTAAATAGTCATCATCTTGTTTCTCAGCTTTTAGGCTTGAACACTTGATGTCCAACTCAAATATTCTTCTTTCCAACTCAAAACCTTGTCGCCTGAAAATGCCAAGGAAATCCTGAGTATTTTACAATAAATGTTTTTTTTTTTCCCCTCTGTTGAAGATGCCTCTCAGACACAGATTTAAGTTCAGTATTAAACATGTCGATGTCCAGTTTAAATGGAGCCCTTTAAAGGGATGTAAAAATGTTAAGGAGAGGTGCAGGCAGCAGGTGGATGTGAAGAAAGTTGTTTTTTGGTGAGCATCTACAGGCTACAAAATCCTATGCCAAAAGGCCCCAGACAAAACATAAATGAAGAAGTTAGAACGGGAATAAAAATGTAGATGTTAAAGGTAAAAGAAAGGCTACTCGGTAATATATCCTATTCTGCTGAAAAAGCAGTTATCATTCTGATTCCAGACTGTTGCCTGGGGCACTTGTTTTGCTCTAAGAATGTGTTATAATAACATTAATATTATTAAAAGCATATTATTTTTAAGAAAATGACCATCTTTAAATTTTAAGATTGTTAGAAGTTTAAAGTTAATCTAGCAGGATGTCAGTTATTGCACAGTAACATTTATTTATTATTTTGATGCCATTTTTACATTTTAAAATATAACAGGGTGACGTGTTTACAGTCTAAACAGAAAGGCAAAGAAAAGTGTTGAAAAGTGATGGTTTTAAGTGTTTTCCGTTTATTTTTCTTATACTCCACTTGAATAATAGTAGTGTAACAACTGAGAAACATTGTTTTGAGAAAAATAAATGTTTTTTTATGTCTTTGTTGACAATAAACACGCATTGTTTCAAGTAAAAGTTTTTTTTTTTATCTTATTGAGGTCGGTGTTTAAAGGTCCGACTCATTTTCATTACTGAACTACATTACCCAGAATACCTCCAAACTGCCACTGATGAGGAAGTTGCGAAAGGTCAGGAAACGTCAAAGTTGTTTCTCACACGGTGGTATTGTGGATTCGTTTGGTCGCTGAACAGCTTTCTCAGTGATGTCTGAGAAGATCCATCAGCTGGAGTCTGTGGTGATCCGCAGCCTCAGACGCTTCAGAGATCGATGGTTTACACAGGAAGTTTCCGGAAGTGATTTGATGCCAGTTGGAGACGCAGCAGATGGACCACCACCGGGATATTTGGACACTTTACCGGTAGGGCAAGTGCAAATCAACCTTGGTTGTTTCAGAAAGTTGTTTAATTGGCTCTGAAAAAATACTGTGTACCGGGGTACTCTTGTTAGTGCAATAATAACGACTATGACATCGAATTTCACATTAAAAGTTTTTTTTCATACAATCAGGTGTTGCACCTGTCAGCATATTTTGTTAGATGAAATACTTTGGCCTTTGTTGAGGAGGGAACCAGTAAAAAAAAAAAAAAAAACTAACCCGTTAAGAAAACTGCACTTTATTTTCATTCACAGGTTATTCTTGAGTCCTCATTTACAATACCTGTTTTAGACAGATAATTTATGAATTGGGATATCTTTTATTTTATGCATTGTGATTTATAAGAACTGTATGGAAAATAATTTTTAAAAGAAATTCAGGATTTGATGCCAGCAACGCACAAGAAAAGTTGAGAGAAACGTGTGTTTAATGTTTTACTAAAGCACTCCTTCGTTTTACATCCACTTGTATACTGCAGTTGTTTGGGGGGGAAAAAAATATGTTTTTTAAGTTTATTGTCTAAATCTTCTGAACGCCAGATAAAATATTTTATTTTGCTGAAGCCCCATATCTGTCATCTTATAGATTTGACATCAAGGTTCTGCTCAATCATCCAGGTAAAAAAAATAAAATAAAAATCCAGCAATGTTCAGTCAGGTCATCTGGACAGGTGACCTGACTTATGATTTATAGATTTGACATTTTCAGTTGAAATAACCTGAGAAATCATGGGAAAAGATGTTTACAAAAATCTGATAGGCATATAGCTCATTAAAAAAATAATAATTACAGTAGCTAATTGTTCTAGAAATTAATTTGCAACTAACTTTCACAGTTAAATTGGGCTTTTAACATCTTTCCAGTAATGAAACCTTTCGATGTATATTGGTTTTTTTTTTTTTTTTTTTACAATTTTTTGTACTGTATTTAAATTATAAAATAATAGTTTTAATTTTTAGAAAATGTGAAACCACACATTTTGCAGTGTCCCCTACGTCACATTACAGGTATGTTGGTGAATGGTACTCAGTGATTGATGTGTTAGGGATTTCTGCTGTAGCTCTGATGTGGTCGGGTTTGTTTTGTTGTTGTTGTTTTTTGATAAGTGCAATTCTTGAAAATGTCATCAGGAAGCATGTCTGCAGATTATTGCTCTTTTAATAAAAAAAGACAAATCTTTAGAAAAAGCATAATTTCGTAACCTCAATTCCAACCTTTCTAGCTGTTCAGATAAAGAACTTTCAGTGAAGGACCTACCTCTGTCTTTAACTATGATAAAAACTAATAAACATATTCCTCCTCTTGTAGGTGGACCTACAATTCCTGATCATGACATTTCTCTCTCCTGTGGATATCTGCAAACTGGGGGCCACCAGTCAGTACTGGGGGGCTATGGTGAGAGATCCATTATTGTGGAGGTACTTCCTTTTGCGGGACATGCCAAATTGGTCCTCCATTGATGATCTGAGCATGCCCAACCTGGAGCTGCTGGATGCTCCACTAGTCAGTGAAGATGAGAGCTTGGATGATAGAGAAGAAGAGAAAGAGAAAGAATTGAAGTTGGACTACATGTCAGAGTGAGCTCCCTCCCTTAAAGTCAGTTGGCAACGAAACACTACAAAGGTTTCTGAATCCGTGTTTTGCATCCGCAGGTACCTAAAAGGTTGCCCATCCTGCCGACAGCAGTGGTTACCTTCACGGCCAGCCTACGAGCTTGTGACCGCGTTTCTTCAGTATCTGGTCCCCTCTTCTGAGCCTCGTTACGCCATGTTTGGTCCTGGGATAGAGCAGTTAGACGTCTCTTTAGTCACAAGGCTCATGCATGCTCCAGACCTGCTGCTTGTGTCCAGCACTCCAAACCGACAGATAAATGGTGTGGTAACACAAATTCACTTTGTTATTAACATTATAAGTATCATAGCAAAGTGTAAAGTCTGCAATAATCTCTAAGAGTGGGACTTTTGTGGGCAAGCGTTCAAACAGGAGCAATAGATTACATATTTTATCACATCATGATGATCAGAGTTCATTAAAAGAAAAAAAATCTTCTTCTAGGTGTAGTTATCCACCACTTGGTGGCAGTATTGATCTTGCTTACAGGTTACTGCAAACCAGGATCCTCAAAAATAAACTAAATCTGGCACTTTTTCTTTAGGCATTGGGTCAGGAATCAGTTACATGTTCAACAACCAACACAAATTTAACATCCTGACTCTGTACTCAACAAACAGGTACGCATTTTGTTTTCCTCACCACACGAGTTACAATTATTTATAACCATTTCTATTTTGCGTATTAGTATGGGAACAGTTTGAGCTGTTAAAGTTGTGTGTTTGCGTCTGCAGGGCGGAGAGGGAACGAGCCAGGCTGGAGCAGCAGAGCATCAGTAATAAGCTCTTCATCTCGGATGGAGCCGATGACTCCGGCTGCCCCGTGTACATCCCTGCTCCTCAGGTGCAGCAGGTGTGCCAAGTGGTGGATGGCTTCATTTATGTAGCTAACGCAGAGCCTGGTAAAGGTGAGAGAACAAGTCTTTATTTCTTTGCAGCTTCCATTTTTTGACTAACATTTAACATTGAAGATGTTCATGGAAACTTTGTTTAGCAGGGGATGGGAAATCTGAGGTGGCCCAGATAAGAGCTGTGCTGAACTGTGTCCAGGAATCCACATCAAAACCTCTTCTGGTGCTCTCCTGCATCTCCAGAGAACAAGTAGAAGGAATTAGTGAGGCCAGATGTCGAACTCCGTGTGTTTATATGGCAAACAGACTGGGCCTCCCCCAGCTGTCCAATCGCTGGATGGTAACTGTTGAATCTTGAACCGTCCGAGAGCCTTCTGCGTCTATTTACTGTCAGTTTGTGATTTTTTTCAACCTGTGTTTCTTTCTGTTTGTAATCAGGTGCAGGACACAGTGGCAGAATCGTTGTCTGGCTTTCTGGAGGGAATTGCCTGGCTGCTCAGATGTTCTGGTGTCAAACTTTACGGACGATAGCTTCCTAACTCCTGACTCCTGCTGCGATCATAATAGTTTACCCATGTTTCATCCTGACACCAATACACACTATAATATTTGTGCTACAGCATGTATGCACTATATTAAACCTGAAGCTCTCTTTGCACTACAGCAATGCTAAAATGTTTAATGAACTGGACTAAAGCAGCATAATAAAACATTATTCAAATAGAAGACCTAACAGACCATGGATGTGTTTACAGAAAGGATGAAGGATGGTCTGAAGATAATTTAAAAAATACTGTTTTTAGCTTTACTTTATAAAGAGCAACAGGGCAAAAAGTGCTTAAAGCTGTACTTACTATATATTTTTTTACATCTAGGCAAACAAAAGGCAGGAAAACTTAACCAAAGAGTCCAACTGGTGCAGAAATAGCAAAGCATCTGTTTGTGAAATCTTTCATCTGTTCCCATTTATTTCTGCCTTAAATAAATGTTGGTATGTTGAAATACTCCCTAATCAGCTGATTGATTTATTTGTAATTAGATGGAGATTACAGTTTTTATATGGGCCTTTTTTCTTTTTTTTTTACTGAATATGGTTGGTTTTTACTGAATATGGTTGGTTTTTACTGAATATGGTTGGTTGTTTGCTGTTTCTGTTTTTGACCTCTGACCTCCACATTTGACTGTCAGGTCAGGAGTGTTTGTCATGTGGAAATTTGGGGAAAAATAATACAATCTGCAGATCAAATATATGCATTCAGCTAGTTCAATGTAGAATAATAAATTGTGATTTTTTTATTATTATTATTATTGTATGCCTTATGGAGCGCTGAAGACTTTAAAGACTTTTTTAAGGCTCTTTTTGTAAAAGCTACAAAACGTTTTGTAAATCTAAGAAATTATTTGCTCTTATTGTTTATTTTTAGCTATTTTTGTCTTCCATTTTTCCTTATTTTGTTATGGATATCAGAACTGTAATGTAAAGTTTATTATACTTTAGTCAGTCCACATAACGTGAAGGCTTTTTTGTTTGTTTTTTGGGTCCCCAGGAGAGATTAGTATTATTTATGATTTATTATGTGGAAACAGTACCATAATTAAAATACTTCTGTAACTTCTTGTTTTTGTTGTTGGTGTTGTTCTTTTGGTTATTTAGTTTTATTTTAATGTAAGAATTTGACCTTTACTTTTTAAAATGTCAAACACTGAAATCTTGAAATAAAAAAAAAGTTGATTAAATTTTCATTGTTTTTCTTACAATAATATTGTATAAAACATTACATACATACATGTGAACTTGCAAAATTATGCACCCTTAAAAATATTTTTTTTACCATTCTTATTGCATAAATATATATATATATATTTTTTTTTTTTCTTTCGGCTGCTCCCTTTGTCAGGGGTCGCCACAGCAAACTAAATCGCATGAAAATTTGGCAATTGTTTTTACGCCGGATGTCCTTCCTGATGCAACCATAGACCACTGAGCTACCACAGCCCTCTGGTGGAGCAGAGAGCTTCTGGGGGTGCCCAGAGGAGCAGATGATGGGCGTTAAGGGCCTTGCTCAGGGCCCAGGGTGGGACAAATGAGGGTGGGGGGAGGTGTAGGCGCTTCACCTATCCCACCCACATTTTTTATGTCGGTACCGGGAGTTGAACTGGCGCTCTTCCGATCATAGGCCCACCTTCTCTAACCACTGCGCCACCACTCCAGTTATTGCATAAACATATAAATTAATTTGCACAACTTAAGCACTATTCCAACACAACTGCAGCACTTAAATTTTCCGCTCCTCTCCACGTTTTAATGAGGTGCTTTGTTTTAAAATTGACCACTTGTTAGATCTACAGGGCCCTAAATGGTGTTCGGTCGATTTAATGGCAACAATAGGATCATTTCTACTGCATGCGAAGTATGACAAGATAATACGCTTCGCTGATGCACTTTTATTCTGGTCCCCTAGGAAACCACAAAATCATCTGCAAATGTACGACCTGGTTCCGACCATCCCTTCCATCAAGTTCTGTTTCTGCACGTACGGTTTTAAAATAAGGACATGATTGGCATCATTTGGGAGCATTAAGCTAAGTTGAACTGTGGTGAAGCGAAGATCGTTTTTTTCTCTTTATGTTTTTGTGTGTGTGTGTTCAGGTAATTTTTATTTTTAGGGAAATGATGGAAAAGTAAACTGTTTAGTGTTTGCATCTGGATGTGATTTGTGTGTCTCTAAGTGAGGCAGGGGGACTCTGACTTCTATCTGTTCTGTGTAAACAGGATGTCTCGTCTTTGGTCCTCACAGCGGTCACCACAGTATGTCTCTCCGCCAATACGTAGGTGTGTGCGTGAGCGAACGGTTTACACAGACTGCACGACTGACAATTAGCGTGGACCACATCAAAAACAGCAGTGACCCTTTTATTTTAAGACAGGAAGAGAAGAACACTTATTTAATTTAAATGTTGTGATCCAGATCTTGACTGATACCATGAACATGTAGTTTTGTTACTATAATTTAGATTATTAAATAATAAGTCTTGTTACGAAATGCGTCCATGGAAATATTTAGTATTTTTTGTGTGTTTTTACAGCCAGGATGTGTTAAATCCTCTGCTTGTTCTTACTTGGATATTTCAAGGTCTGTTTACTTAGCTTCTAGGCTGTGAACTGTGTGCACGTCCTCACATGGTGGTTGGAGTTTGGTGGGGGAGGTGCTCAGGCCCTGCTTTGGACGGGTGAACGAGTGCCTGACTTCCAGCTGCCTCTTGTCTTCCACAGTCACAGGAACCCACTGGGATCTGATCCCATGGAGAAGAGCCCCCAATCCACTGACCCAAGACAGCTCACAGATGTATTGGATGTGCTGCATTAGGAGTGCAGTCAAAGTGTGAGGAACACATGGAAAATAATAATTTATTGAAACATAAATAAGCTCAATTTGGGTTAAATTGTATGTAAAACGTAAAAAAGTTTTTGAATGTAAAGTCAGCTGAGCGAAAACAAAATAATTTAGTTTTTTTATTGGTCCTAGATCTATGAATTCTGCTTTTAAGTTAGCATTAGCCATGTTCAAAGAGAGTATGGCATGCTTTGATCAACTATGACATGATGACCTTTGACCCCATGTTCATCTAGAACACATTTTTCTTCCTTAAAAAAATAAATAGTGCACTCTGGGAATCACATGTGTCTTACTGTACATTTTGCCACCCACACATTTTTTTGCAAACTGATACATTCCCACATGTCAGCAGTCCTATATCATGGGGTCAGAAGAGGGAGAATCTGATTTTAAGCAGCACAAGACCTACAAGGAGTGGGATTGTTTCACCCGTTTTTCGAATGACAGACAGAAAAATCTTTCAATAAGGTCCCAGTGAGACTGTTCAGGACAGCCCATTCTTTACACATTAGTCATTGTTGGTTTGGTGGCAAAAGTGGGGCCTGTTTAAATTTTAGATTGGTGATCTCTTTAATTTTGGGCATGTAAAATATCTGCACTGCTAAAAATGTGATAGTACACACCAAAAGGAGTTATTGTCTCCAGCAAAAGATATTATCATTCAACAGCCTGAAAACACGAGGTGGATTAAACCCATTGGTTTCTGAACTGCTGTTTTCAAGCAACAAGTTAGGAATTTAGCTGTTTTTTTTTCATCTAAAACCCATATGCAAGTGATACATCCAAGCAAGAACTCGATAAAGCCACATTAATTTGGTAGTTTGCTAAAGGAAAAAAAAGCCTTTTAGAATGTTATAAATTTTGAGCACTTAATAAATGATCAATAATACCAACTTATTTAGATTTTTATACTTTATACAGCTAATCAAACTGCCTTCTGTACAGAAATACATATTGCAAATATTATTTTAAAATATTAAGGGATAATATGATTGATGTTATGTTCCCAGTATTACAACTGGTGGAGATAAAGCACCATCTTTGCTCTGCTAACAGGCTGCAGTTGGTGCGATATGAGCGACCACACAAGTGCTTTGTTATTAATCTGATGAAACTGGCTCCAAACAGATCACAGTCCTGCTACAACTTCTGTTTTTCACCCCACTGCCTCTGCGCTCCACACCTTCTTCTCTCATGCTCTCCTTCTTTCATTAGAATTAAACTACTGATTTGTATTCTGCAGTAACAACCAAGATTAAAGTAGGTTTAAAAAAAAAACATCATTTGCATGATGCATTCACTGATTAAACGAAGCGTTCCTCTTAATTGTGTTGTTTTGCACATGGTGGGGCTCTCATGCTGATACTCTGTGGATCATGAAAATCTTACCAATTCGCTTCAATTTCCTCCCCACTTCATTGTGACTGTCCCACCAACCTCCTGCTGACACGTATAAAGCAGGTTAGGAACCTGTGATATTGGATTAGGGTACAGACGTATAGCGAATTATTTGTGAATCACATTGAACCTGTCAGCAGTTTGGTAATAAAGAGGATATGGAACATGAAGGACTCACGTCCATCTTATTTGTTACTTTTATATGTGTATGTGTGTGTGTGTATGCGTAGCTTCCCTCCTTCCTTTTCACCTAATCAAATAAGGCTTGACACAGATGTAAATTGTCACACCTTGATATAAAAACCTCACTAAACGCATTACAGGTGACTTGATGGGGTTGAGAAAAAGGCCACCCTATTGTTCCACAGAAAACAGAAGCAGACCACTGAACACAAATTACATTGCTACAGGAAATCGTGATTTGGCAGAAAATCAATGATGGGAATGTGGCTGTGGCTTGCGTTGCCTGAAGCATCTGGGTCAAGTGGCTCAGAAGCTGAAAACCAAATCACCTTAAAAAAAAGAACCAAATCAACCTGTTCCTCTGGTCAAACAAAGATAAATCAGGTTTATGAAAGAGCAGAACAAAAATCGCAAATCCTGCCTTAAGATGCATATAATTTTGGGATGCAAATGTGTGTGGCAATCCATGAAGATGTGTTGGTGCAAATAGAAAATGTATTAAATATTGTAAAATTATGAGATGACTTTGTTACGTCATATTGTTTTTATTGTTCTCATTGTTGCTTTCACCCACAATATGTGTATCTTTGTACTTTAAAAGGGATAATTCAAATCTTTTGAAGTGGAATTGTGCAGAAAGGTTACGAACAGTCATCATCTTACTCGTTGCAGATAGTCCTCTAAAGGAACTTAGTTTGGAGGGGAAAAAAAGAGTTTGAACGCCTAAGTTTGGATGAAGTGGTAAAGTAAGAAGTTATACAATAACGTTTTCATGAAACAACATGAAAACTTTTATATTAGAATTGTTTTAATACGGCAAAAAATATTTTCATCTTCTTGTCCCCACTCAGATGAACCATTTGCTCACCAATCTGGTCAAAATGGAAGTCCATTCCTCCAAAATAAGTTCACTGAAAACCCTTTTCACACTTTGGTTCTGTCTTGAGATTAAAAAAAAAAAAATGTTCCAGTAGAGCCAGCGCTAGACCCAGCACAGTGGTGTACTGCATTTGCCATCCAATACATCCATTCTGGTGGATCAGATCAAGTTTGACCTCTGAACTGTCACTTTTGATACCAACGCGACACCAGTGGTGCACACATCTTGGGCTGAGAGGTAATGTGTGAAAAGAAGCTTCAGCAGTAAAGTCCTAGTTGAATTCTGGCTCCAGTCAGCTTCAACGGGAAAACTGCTCACTTTAATTTACACCAAGGGCTGCAAGAGTGGGCACAACTCTTGTTTCATTTACGTAAACACTAATTTAGAGACAATGGCATCTTCATTTGTTTGCCAGGCTGTACCAGAAGTGCCTCAGCTGGATCTTCATTTGCAAAGTGTTGAGGCAGCAGCAGCAAAAATGCTAAACTGATGACAATGGAATGGTTTGGGGGGAAAAGCCTTCACATGAATCGCTGTGAAATCTTTGAGACTGGTTTGAAACAATAACCATGTCAAACTCATAGCCTATTAATACAATAAAAAAAATTAAACTCTGTTTCATTAAATTAAAAAAAAACATTATATAAGGAGATTGATATTAATTGTATTTACAGCTTGTTCACAAATTATCTGAACTAACATTTCAACTAAACTTCACTTAGTTTACCACTAATTGAAATTATCCTGTGCTGCCAGAAAGCTGTATCCCAGTATCTTGCCTCAATTGTGGTTTACAATGGATTGCAAGTTCCTTCTAAATTCCTAATACCTGTGGTGACAAACAGTCCCACTTGTCACCTAAATTAAAAGCACACGTAGAAAAATATAAAGCATAGCTTATGATGTTATGCAATCTTTTGTTGGTCTCAGTTTATGTAAGCTCCAGTGGTGCTATAAAAATGAAAAACAAATTGCAATATTTAAAACACAAGATAACTTTAATGGTTGCAATAAATTAAACAACAACGCTCCCACAGAAAGTGGTCCCAAGTTGAAATTCTGGAGGGGATACAGATCCAGGCCTTCAGTGAACTCACAGTTGTGTCTATGTGGGTCAGGTGCATTGTTCTCCTGTCACATTCAATCCCATAAGTCCACATGATTCAGAGAACTCCTTAACTGAGCCCCCTGCGCTCCTCAAATCACAGTTTGTCACATAACTCAATAAGAAAAAGAGCTTCAGGAGTCATTTATCGTGCACAGCTTCTTTTCATGTTCTGTGTTATAACTAATGTTGTAAAGTTTCTTTGAAAATAAGAACCACGTGATTTTACCTTTAAAAGTGCGTGGAATAAGGTAAAGAAAGTTCATGTTATTGCACACGTTGAAGGATGTTACATAACCCAAATAATTCTCTAAAATTCCTTTAACCTAAACCCTTTTCTCCTGAAGTTATAACTTATCAAATTTATGTTGTGTGAGCCGGCGTGCCCTGATGTCTCACGAAATGTTTTTTTATAAGTGCTGCAGTTGGAGGACTTGGGGGAGCCAAGCCATAACTTGTGGATCTTATAAACGAGAACGGGGGTAGGCACATAAAACTACAAGGACAGCTCTGCTTGGTGCAGACAGGCCAATTGAATTTCTTCCCCATCACATCACAAATTATGTCAACACTGCATTGGTGCCTTGGCAGGAGGAGGGAAGGTGGAGATGAAATGAAAACACATGCAGTCCCCCAATTTTTACCTTATTTTTGTTCACATATGTTCTAGGTTATTTTGCTTTCCAACTCACTTGTTATACTTTCATCATACATGTGTACAGTGTTTGAAAAGGTTGAAATTTTGGAGCTTAAAATAATCTAGAGTGAAAACATACTGCTTGCTTGCAGCATTAGAATGGTTCCATTCTTCTCTGAGCGACAGGAGGTTTTTGTGTTAATGTTGGTGGTAGTTTATCTGCTTCAGTGCCTCTTTCCTGCAGGGTCCCCGCAAGGCTCTATCCTTGGACCCCTTCTGTTTTCATTGTATCTGCTCCCCTTGGTGTCTATCCTGAGGAAACATGATCTTGATTTATCTGCCCTTAAAACCAAATAGTTCATGCACAATCCACCCTCTGTTAAAATGTCTTGATGACTTTAAGGCATAAATGGCGTCAAACTTTCAAAGTTTCAGCGATCAGAAAACTGAAGTCATTGTGTTTAGCTCCAGCTCTTCTGCTGTCTCTGTTCCTGTTAATCTTGACTCTCTTGAGCCGCATCTTAAGCAGTCTGTTACAAATCTCTGGATGGTTTTGGACTCTGACTTTAAGTTTAGCAAACAGATTAATGCTGGTCTCCAAAAAAGCTTATTCTAATAAAGGCAGATGGCTAAGCTTAAGTCCGTGTTGACCAGATCTGACCTTGGAAAAATAGTCCATGCATTCGTTACAACCTGGCTAAACTACTTCAGCGGGCTTTATGTTGGGGTCAATCAGGTGTCCCTTTCACGTCCAGCTTGTCCAAACTGCTGCAGCTCAGCTATTAACAGGAACTCGTAGGTGTGAGCATATTTCACCAGTTTTGTCGTCCCTTCAATGGCTCCCTGTGCATGTCAGAATTGAATTTAAAATTCTCTTGTTGACATTTAAGTGCATAAATCTCTGCAATCAGATTTATGTACTTCAGCCATAAGTTCCTTCTCGAGCGCTGAGATCATCTGACCAGCTGCTTTTGGTTGAACCAAAAACCAGGCTGAAGCTCAGAGGAAATTGAGTTTTTTTCAGTCATGGACCCTAAACTCTGGAACAATCTGCCCATCAATATTAGACAGGCCCCTTCACTTCCTGCTTTTAAATCTCTCCTAATAACACACCTGTATTCACTGATGTTTAACACAGTATGGTTGGATTTAGTATTTCATTGATTCTCAATGTTTTTGTGTTATTATGTGTTATTTATTGTTCTCTTTCTTTAATTTACTTCCTTGATCTTATTGCTAAGCACTTTGGTAACAGCTGCTGTTATAAATGTGCTTTATAAATAAATTTGATGACTTAGCTTCAATAGAAATATTGATTTTCTCCAAAATGATGAATGTTTGCCCTGAAAACATTGACTGAAAGACACGCTTGACAGGAAAATTATCACGTAGATAAATGCAGTTGGTGCACAAAACTTGCACATCGTTACTGTGAGTGCTGATGTTTTTAGTGTTCGTTTTGTTTTCCCCTCACGTTGAGGCTGGTCTGTCTTGAATGATGGCTCTTGGGTCAGCGGGGCAAACGATTCTGAAAGATGACCATGTGGGCGAGCTCCTTGTGGTATCACATCTTTACTGGACCCCCTACATGAGTTTGTTGACGAGGCATCCACTCGGCCAAAATCTCAAATTTTGCATTCAGCTGGCAGTTAACTGACCAATAGATTCAGCCTTTCAGTCATTTGTGGAGTTTAAATGTAATAACAAAAAAAGCAACCACAGACCACCGAGCTACCTCAGCCCTCTGTGTGGAGCAGAGAGCTGCCATCTGGGGAAGCTGTGGGGAGCAGATGGTGAAGGGTGGGGGCCTTGATCAGGGGCCCAGCATGGGAAAAATTAGGGTGGAGACAGGTGTGGGTTCTTCACCTTTCCCGCTCACATTTTGATGTTTAGGTGTACAGGAAGTTGAACCAATGACCTTCCGATCAATGGCCTATCTTCCTCTGAGCCACCAGTATGATATAGGTGGTGGTGGG
>JARVGS010001792.1:13599405-13624983 GCA_031762315.1 Hypsolebias antenori | reverse complement strand
TATATAATATCTAAAACTACCACAACAATAAATAAATAAATAAAATAAAAGATTAAAGCGGCAGTACCCATACCATAACTGTTATTTTTGTTTTTATTTTACACTGGCACCAGGTGTCAAGTTGTTTTATAATGTTGCTTTTTCAGTCAGTGTGCTTTAAATGGCACATATCCCCCCCTCCCCCCCAGAATTTTTTTTGTACATGAACTAGAAGCATTCTAGCATTTTTCTGCTACTGTAGTTTATTTTGAAAGGATTATAAAGGTTTAACTAACAAAAAATAAATTGTGTCTGCGTTATGTTTAATTTCATACAGAAACAAATCTTACCTCAGCTGTGCAATTAGTGCTGGTAAACTGTTGTGTAAGACTGGTTCACAGAAAACCAGACTTTCAAAAAGGTGCTTGTTGTGCAGCTCCCACGTCACCTGAAATTTCTGGAGGTGCTCGTTCTCCTGGAACGGATTTAAAATGTACATTAGAGGGGCATAGAAATGATGTAGATGAACAATAACAAAAGAACTTGTAACTAAATGAACCAAAGATCTTATTTTTTTCCCCCAAAAGCAGTTGGTTACTAAATTAATTGTGACACCATAAACCAGGTAAACTAACCAGGGTGAGCAGGAAACTGCTGATGGTGCGTGCAGCTTGACAGAGAGCGCTGTACTCCTCCAGCAGCAGCGATATGAACTGGTGGGCCTGAGGAGGACCCTGGGCTGCAGCCACAGTCCCCGCTGTTCCTGCAGTCTTAGAACCGGCAGAAAGGTGCTTCAGTAACCGCACCTTCATTTCCAAGACATATTCTCGAGCCTGCTGTTCCAGCCGTTGGTAAAGCTGATACGGATCTTTTACACAAAGTCTAGAGGAGAAAAATACATACAGAATAAAAAGTGTTTTTTTTTTTTTGGAAAGGTCATCTAATAGTAACTTTGGTCTCTGACTGAATATCAACACGACTTTTACAACCATACAGAGCCCTCTAGTGGACAAACACACCTGTCCACCAGTTCCTTCATGCTCTCTCGGTCTCTCTCCAGGGGCTGGTCTTGGTCATCTGCAAGTGGCGTTCCTGTCTGACGATAGATGCAACGCACCAGATAGCGAACCTCTGACCAGTGGTTCTGCAGCTGCTGCGACTCCCTCTCCGACTCGACAGAGACATCCCTGGCATTTTCATAAATATAGAACAATCTTATAAAAACTATCCATCCATGATCTTTACCCGCTTCTTCCTTTTCAGTTGGCGGGGGTCACTGGTGCCAATGTCCAGCAGTCACTGTGGGAGAGGCGGAGTACACCCTGGACAGGTCGCAAGTCCATCACAGGTACACACAGACAAACAACCATTCACGCTCTCATTCACACCTAGGGACACAATTTAGTTAGCAATTAGCCTAACATGCATGCTTGTGATCTTATAAAAACACACCAAAAATTGTCCTACTTTATTTTATATAAATTACCTTCAACATATTTAGTTTTTACTGACCCTCTCTCGTTGCAGGCATCACAGCCACACACTGCATCAGGAGGCAGTTGTGCATTGAGGCCTGGAGAAGGGAGCGGCGCAGCGGTCAGTCTGTTCACTGTGGCTGCCTCCTGGGACAGGGTTCTACTACCAACAGGCATATGCAACAGGAAGTCCTGACTCTGTGGGTTATATCAGAACAGAAGATTGAAAAGATTGATTTATTTTTCTTCATTTTAATCAAGCTAAAAGTACAAAGGTTTTAAAGACATTTAGGCTATGCTCATAGTGCAAGCAAATGTGGCCCAAATCCAATTATTTTACCTCTGTGCGACTCATATTTAGTTTTTTCATGACAGTCTTAACGTAATACATCAGATTTTTTTTTTTTTTTTTTTTCAAATCCATCCCAGTTCTTTTTCATATGTGGTCGGAATCAGATACATATGCTTTTCAAAGGGAACTTAGTCTGAACAGACATGTCACATTTATCTGACTTTTGTGTCAGTGACGCAGATCGATCCAAGTATTAATAATGATACCAACTCCATGCAGTTGAAAATCTTTGCACTCCACGTCTTCAGCTACAGAACAAAAGTCCAGTTTCTTTGTCTTTGATTGTTTAATTTCTCATGTTCTGGATGACGGCGAATCCATAGAAACATATGTTGTTGTCGGACCGTATCAATACTAACGTGATGTTTACAATTTAAGTTGAGACTATATCAGAATAAAACAATGTAGTGTTATACTTGAAAATCCTCCTGATGTCTTCTTTCTCCCACGCGGCCCACTCCTACTCCCTCCTTGAATACAAACCCAGCCCCTCAGCCGTGCTCTCCCTGCTTCTCCAGGAGGTGGGTGGGAGACGTTTAGCACAACAAATAAACATGGGAGATATGAAGAGCAGCTTAGCTGCTGTTGAGCAAAAAGATAAACAACGGCTGTTCTTTTGGAGATGGTTTGTCAGATGAGGGGCAGAAAAATTATTTCTGTAGCAATCAATACCGAAAACAAGTCCCGACAAAAGATCGAAACTACAAATCATTTTCGCCATAAAAACAGTGGAGTATGCAGCCTGTATGTACTGCAGCTGCAGGTCCGACAGACTTCAGCCTCCTTCCCTGAAACAAACCACGGTACAAAACTCATTTAGCCATGCTGTGCCTTATGAGAGGAACAGTGAGAGGTGGCACCGCGACATTAATAAAGCAGAAGCTTATCATATCGCTAGATAGAAAATTGTGATCAGCTGTATCAAATGCAGCACTGAGGTCTAACGGGACCAGTGTAGACACCTGTCCATTGTCAGAGGCCACAAGAATATCATTAGTAACTTTCACCAGAGCAGATTCAGTGCCGTGGTGAGCTCTAAAACCTGACAGAAATTCTTGAAATGGATTATTTCTTTGCAGATGATCACGTAACTGACCAGCAACTAGTTTCTCTAACATTTTTTAGATGAAAGTTAGATTAGATATAGGTCTATAATTGGTTAGGATTCCTGAGTCAAGGTTATGTTTTTTAAGTAAAGATTTAATTACAGCAATCTTAAAGCTCTGTGGTATGTAACTGTTTATTAGAGACAAATTAAGCAGATCCTAGACGTGGTTATTAATTAAGGGAAATACATATTTAAATAGCCTGGTTGGACAGACATGTGGATGGTTTGGATGAAGCTATTATTTTTGACAATTCAGAGAGCTCAACAGGACAAAAACAGTCCAAACATAAATCAGGTTCCAGTAACATTTGTAAAACTGAATAATCTGATAATCATGGGTAGTAGTAGAAAGGATGGTTTGAGTGTTCTCCCTAATTGAAATAATGTTATTTATAAAGAATCTCATGAAATCATCAGTGCTTATAGTTGTAGTGATACATGGTTCAACAGAGATGGGACTTTTAATTAGTTTAGTTATAGTACTAAACAGAAACCTAGGGTTATTTTTATTCTCATCTGTTAAAGATGAATAATATAAAGTTCTAGCTTTATAGAGAGCTTTTTTATTTGCTAGCCGACTATCTTTCCAAGTTAAATAAAATTCTTCCATGTTAGTAGAGCACCATTTTCTTTCCATTTTTCTAGATGTCTGTTTAAAAGTACAAAGTACATAACAACTGAACCAAGGAGCCAGTTTCCTTTGATTGATTACTTTCTTTTTCAGCGGAGCAATGTTATCAAGTGGAGTTTGCATTGAAATTTTAAAATCATCAACTAGAGCTTAGTCACTGTTATCTAATGCATTTATCTGCAAGACAGGGGAAAACATTGATGGAAGAGCATCTTCAAATTTGGTTACAGTGTTTTCTGATAAACACCTGCTAAGATGAAATTTACTTTCCTATGAAAGAGAGCTTCTGTTCAGGAAACTGCAGCAGTCCTCTTTAGTTAGTGTTCTGTTTACACCTTTGTATTACTTTCTTGTTGCTACAAAAATACTTAAGTCCATGTCTAAGACAACATTTGTACGTGTTCGTGTTTTTGTCTGTTATTAAATATTTCATGAACCGTTGGACAAATTTTCATGAAACTTCCAGACAGTAATCTTTGTATGTACATTTTCAATTCATTAACATTTTGAATTCAACTTAGTTCAAGACAGCTACCACAAGTAACCTTGAAAAAGAAACAGAGCTATGGCTCCGTCAATGTTGGAGATATTGAGGATGACAAGCATGCAGATGTTTCCCTGAGATTGTTTCTGACAGTTGTTCAAACATTTCTTGGTTATGCAAACCGTTTATTGCAGCAGCTGTCCGGGTGGCTGGTCTCAGACGATTTTGGAGGTGAAGACACTGAATGTGGAGGTCCTGGACTGGTGTGGTTACATGATGTCTCCGGTTGTGAGGCCAGTTGGTTGTACTGCCAAATTCACCAAAACGCCTTTGGAGATGGTTTACAGTACAGAAATGAACATTTAAAATACAGTTCTAGTGGACATTCCTGCAGTCAGCATGATAATTGCACACTTCCACAAAACTTGCAATATCTGTGTCATTGAGTTGTGTAATAAAACTGCACATTTTGGATTGGCCTTTTATTGTGGTCATCCTAAGGCACTCCGGTGCAGTATTCGTGCTGTCTAATCAGCATCTTGATATGTCATACCTGTGAAGTGGATGGATTATCTCAGCAAAGGAGAAGTCCTCAAAAAACACAGATTTACATACATTTGTGAACAATGTTTGAGAGAAATTGTAAGCATTGAAAAAAAATCTTAGATATTTGAGTTCAGATCATTAGAAATGGGAGCAAAAACAAAAGTGTTGCATTTATAATTTTGTTCAGTATAGTTGAAAACTTTGGCATGAAAGGCAGAGGGGGAAATGCATTCATTATAGCAATTTGACACTTTTAATCAAAGCGGGTATAAATAGTTTTATAACGTATGTCAGTTGCTTCTACAGACGAAGAAATGAAGCAACATTTTTGGACAGTTGTTGCTTAATGATGAAGCAACAACTGTACATGAAAATGTCCTGTACCTAACTAGCCTCTCATGTGACGCCAGTGTATTTACTTTCTAACAGATTTGACTGTGTTGATTCAGTCCTGTCCACAGTGTTACATGAGTGAAGCAGTTTAAACACGAGGAGAAGTGAGTGTTTGTGAGTGTGGGTGGTGTCGGCTTCAACGTGGTCAACTAAAGCACACACGGAGGGGATAAACATAGTGCAACACTAATAAAAGAATAATATTTTCAGAACTCACGGAAGTGTTCATGTTGCAACAATTACACAAATAAATAAACACAGCTGCATTTAAAAGACAACCTTTATCGGGAGCAAAAGAGAAACAGCTATCATGACCTGTACAGCTGGAGCAAAATGGAAGGAATATGTTTGACTGGATGTTATTGTGGTTTCTTTTTAAGTGTTGGGTGTAGTAACAAAGCTAGGCACACAGTGTAGTTTGCAGACACAGACACATTTGTTTTTACACTTTTGTTAAAGAAAGAAAAGAACAACGAAAAATAAATTGTAATTTCGGTTTACCATATTTTCTGGCCTATAAGTCGCACCTTTTTGCATAATTTGCATGCCCTGCGACTTATACGCCAAAGCGGCTTAAGAATTCCCCCCCCCCCCATATTTATAAACCAATTTTTGACTGATATGACCATTTTCATTCATTCTGACATTGAAAATATTGAACACTACAATTTTTAGCCGCTAGATGGCACTCGAGTTTGAGTAGTATGGTATGACATTGTGTCATGTAATAGGTAAAAACGGCTATTAATGACTTGCCATAGCCTTCCACCTTTGTCCAGCTTGGCTGGAGCAACCTTCAAATCAGCTTCATTTTGTTGCTCCGCCCCAGCAAAATGAAGCTGATTTGACTACAGTATTGAAGTTCATTTATTAAGTAAAAGTTCAACTGAGACATACTTTTACTATAATGTCTAGCAAACAAGTACTAGTTGTTTTTAGGTGGTTATCTTGTTAAATTTTGAAGAAATGCACAGCGAGCTGTCCCTCTGCGCGCTCCCGCTTGCGCAAATCAGCTTTTGAAATGCAGCAGATTTGACCATCAAAGTGCATTTATTAAGGAAAAGTTGGACTGAGACACACCTTTGCTATAATATTGAGCAAATAAATAATTGTTTTTAGGTGTTAATCTTGTTAAATTCTTGTTAAAGTCCTCCCGTGCACACTCCCGCGGCCGTCATTTGGCAGTCAGTCAATTTCTGGCACAACACCGGCGCACGTTTCTGGGTTGTCAGCGGTGATGCGTAACAAATACCATGCGTGACACATAACAGGAGCAACTTATATGGCCAAGTGACTTATATATGGATTTTTCAAAATTATTAGACATTTTTGGACAGATGCGACTTATATGCCGGTGCAACTTATAGGCTGTAAAATACGGTATTCATCAGAGTCAGAGATTCTTTATTGTCAATCTCATCACATGTGGTGCATGTAGTGGAATGAAGTTGTGTACACAGGGTCCCATTTACATCAAACAATAGCAAAATTAGAAAGTGTAAAAAGAAACAGTAAATAAGGATCTGAGATAACTAAGACATGCGCTAAACGAAGCCAAACGGTACGCTAAAAGATCTAAAATATACACCAGTCACTAATAGTGCAAAACAATACACAGCACGATTCTCATAGGTTTGATTCAATTGATACGCTTAATGCGAGCATAAACATAAACTAAACTAAGATAAACTAGGATACATTCAAAGCATGTGAGAAAAATACAGAAACAAGGCACCAAAAGTGAAAAAGAAATAAATCTTCAGCAGCATGGTCCTAATGGCAGAGTGGTTCTGATGACAGTGAGGTTATCTTATATAGCGCCAATGCACAACAGAAGTCATCTCAGGGCACTGAACAGGAATAAACAGCCAGAGTAATAAAAAATAAATAAATACTAACAATAAACTTTATTTTGGTGTAAAAAAAATTCAGAAAGCAAACTGTCCTTGACAAAACTCCCAAAAAATATTAAGTTCAATTCAGTTTATTTGTATAGCGCCAATTCACTTACCACTTGAAATACAATGCAAAATATGGTGGGGGGAGAAGAAGATCCCTGTGTCAGACACAGAGCCGTGGTCTGGCCCAGATGAGTGACATGACCCCAGTGTGGTCCCAAACCGAGCGCATTACTAAGCATCTGAGAGGGATTTAAAGTCCAGGGTCCAGGGCTTAGCACAAATCAGGCCATGGTTTTCTGCCTCGGGAAAAAATAAGGACAAGTCTCAGGGCAGTTAATATGGATGTGATGGTACCAGCTTTGAGACGCTGATGAAGCTGGTATCAAATGAAAGCAGCAGCAAAAATATAGAAATAATATTTGTAATTTTTATCTGATAGAGTTAGTTATATTTGTGGGCAGTGGGGGTTTCAGTGCCTTGCACTAGAACACTTCAGCATGTTGCAAGGGCTGGGGATCAAACCCTAAACTTTCTTACCCACTGGGCCAAGCTATCCTTAGTTTTAAATTTTATCATTTTATGCTAAGAAATTACAAAGTTGTAGCCATTTTGGTGAAACCTTAAAAATGACTTTGTGCCCAATCTGATGCAATATTGAAATATGTGACACTCGGAGTTTGTGCTAGGTATGACTCTAAGTGATGTCCTCACCAAGTTTTAGCAAAACTTCTGTAAAACTGACTGACTTAAAAACATGTTTGTGTTTTCTAAGTTTAGCTGGATGTGGCAGCCATCTTGAACTGGGTAGGCTCAAAACATTAATCGGTTGGAGACATGCTTCCACTAATTATTTCCTGTAGGTTTCACTAAAATCCATAGAATGATTCATGAAATATTTGGCTAACAGACAGAGCTGACACCAAATATCTAATGACAGTGCAAAAAAGATATGTCACAACAAAACCCAAATTTCAGTCAGCATCTGTAAAAGGTGACAGGCCAGACGAGCGATTCCAAAAACTCATAGGGACAGAAAATAGCATGGAGTTTGGGAGTGCAACATGGCGGCGGAGCAGTGAATAGACTCCCGTCAGCCCCAGTGACAAACTGCCTTTTATATCCTTGCCACCTACATGCTGGATTCTGCCTGTGAGATTGGTGTCGCCCCATGATTGACTCGACAGAGCTGTGATATGACCTCTAAGCTAAAAAAGACCAAGGCAGTAATGTCTTCCCATGCGTGGCCCGTCGTCACAGTAACATGGGAGAGGTTTTTTTAATTCAAATTTATTTATCTCCTTTTTAGGTACACATTTGATATTTATGGTAATATTTGCATATTTTGTTGTTTCTTTTTATGTTTTTTAATTACTGTTACTTATATCATATGTGGGTAGACAGGAGCCCAGATGGTTGGTTTGTGTTCTCCATGATAAGCACAAATGTGTGGATTTTCAGTTGACAGTGGTTTTTGTCCTCTCCATGTTCAGGTAGGAGAGAGGTTTTTTTGGTTTGTTTCTTTTATTAGGTACAGGCGTGTGATATTTTGTATAAAATATTTCTTGCTGTTCAACCATGACCAAGGATGTTGGACACTCTAGTGGCTGTCCAAGTGAAACCCCTTAATGGTCCAGTAAAGCCCCCCACATATGGTAGTTCTGCGTACGACCGTACGCGTGTCCGTACGCGCATACTGTACGCAGTGAGTTCAGCCCCACACTTCTGCGTACGTTCTCGCGTATATTCTTGCATTTTCGCACTGAATTATTGATGTTATTTCCTTAATTTCGTCGGTTCGGACAGCTCCACAGACAAGGAGCGTTTACCTACGGGACAAACTGAGGTCGCTGATTGGTCATTTGCTGACACGCCTCGCTGCAGCGGTGTTCTGCGTTTATATGGTGTTAATAAAAAGTTCTAAAAAATAAAAAACACAGGGAGCGCTGGCCCTGCAGAACACACATCAGACCAGCAAACCAGGAAATCTCCAGAACCTCCCGCAGCCACACTGGACCTGAGTTTAATTCGCTCGTTACAAAGTCATTCATTTCGGTCATGGAGTCAACGGAGGAGGAAGTGATCAGTTGCCTTTTGGCAAAAAAACAAAAAAGTCCAGATCAGGGAGGAAGAAGGGGAATTTAATACATTGGTGTTGCATACAAAACAGTCCGGCACCGGGAAGTTTATTGTGCCGACACCACGTTCGAGTACGCGGTCGTAAAATTTGAGCTTTGCGCGTATTGGGTATGCGCATGCATCTGCGTATGTACGGCGTACGACGGCGTACGGACGTACGCAGAACTGTGTGGGGGGCTTATTTCATAAAAAATATGCACATCTACCATTGCAACTAGAGTATAACCAGCTTTTTAAACTTTATCATATGGAAGGGCTTTTGCAAGGTACAAATGTAAAAAGAGCATCTACTGGCTGGGATTACAACAGTAAAATTCCCAATTAATGCTATAATTTTTTTTTTGTTTTTGTTTTTTGTAGGACACCAGTTCAGAGCCCATAAAGCAGTTTTGGCAGCATGCAGCCAGTTTTTCCACAATTTCTTCCAGGATTTTACTCAGGAACCTCTCGTGGAGATAGAAGGTATGCTATTTTTCGGTCTAGCCTCAGAAATGAAAGATTCAGTCATAACTTTACACAAAGAGGTACAACTACATGTACTGTGAATGTTATTGTTAGGGTGGTAAATAATGCTCTCTAGTGGACAAGTGTGGTCAACAACTCACCTATTATTGTTCCTTCTGTCTTTACACATTTACAGGAGTGAGCAACACAGCCTTTCACCAGCTGATGGAGTTCACATACACAGCCACGCTAGTTATAACAGGGGAGGATGAGGCGAATGATGTGTGGAAGGCTGCTGAATATCTCCAAATGCAGGAAGCCATCAATGCACTCAACAAGTAAGTTTTACTTACAGCCACAATTTCTGATGAAGAATTGTTTCTGTCATGGCTGAAATTATACAATGTAGCTATTGTTAAAGTGTTAAATGGGCTGGGGGGGGGGGGGGAATTTCCCAGGACTTAGTGATGTTCTGTTTTAATTGATCACTAATAGTTAATCTCTTGTAGGTTAAATGACGATTCTTCTCTGGTGGCGAAGAGCAAAGGGGTAAAGAGGAAGATTGCTGAGACATCTAATGTAATTACAGAAACCCTGCCAACAGTAGAAGGGGAACAGGTTAGTGTGATTGTTACATTAAAGTATAAATCATCCCAAAGCGCTGCCTTTTTGTATGTGTTTTATTTAATGATGTGAATACAATTGACCATTAGTTAGCCATATTTAGTGTTCAATAGTGGATTCTTTTACTGCTTTACAGGTGGAGATTGATGTTGCAGGTGAAGAGTCCATTGAGGTGATGGAGTCTGGGTTGGAGGAGGTGGTAGATGACGCAAAGTCTGCTCAGGCAGCAGCATCAGACGATTCTGCTTTGGCTCTTCTGGCTGACATCACTAGCAAATACCAGCAAGAGGAACCAACAATACAGGTGATTAAAAAGTAATACACATGTAAGGGATACATTAAATTATGTAGATGTAATTATATTTTGTGTGAAAGTAATAACTACAAGTTATTTGTGCTCAACAGGATGTTCTGTATCAGGAGGAAACTGTAACAGCCTCCAAGGTTCTGGAGAATGTTGAGTTTGTTGAGGTCCAGATTTCCCAAGTAGACAACACGTTTCGCTGCAACAAATGTGACCGCAACTTTAAACTATATTACCATCTTAAACAGCACCTAAAAACTCACCTGAGCTCAATGGAGAAGCCCCATGTGTGTAACCACTGTGGTAAGGCCTACACACGGGAAAGCGCCCTGAAGCAGCACATCAGCACGTTTCATTTCGATACAGAAGAACTGTCTCAAAACAGCCAAAGATTTCTGAAGAAAGTGCATGTCTGTGAATACTGCAAGAAGCACTTTGACCACTTTGGCCACTTTAAAGAGCATTTACGGAAACACACGGGTGAGTTTTTTTTTTTTTTTTTTTAATTAAGCTGACTTGTTCTTTTTCCTGTTTGTGTTTGCACTTTGACTGACATTTATTAGGTGTTTTTTAGCAGACAAGTGATTTATATGTCTAGCATTAAGATGTTTGGCTGTTTTTTTTCCCTTAGGTGAAAAGCCTTATGAGTGTCCAGACTGTCATGAGAAATTTGCAAGAAACAGCACCTTGAAGTGCCATATGGTAGCATGTCAGAACGGGGCTGGAGCCAAGAAAGGACGCAAAAAGCTATATGAATGCCAGGTACAGTTCGTTCAGCTTCCACACATGTTGCTCAGTTCAGTGTCATTAGTACAAATTTTATCTCAATAACGTTTAAATATTTGGCAACTTGTTCTAAAAGAAAGTTGTCAGTATAAATTTACTGAATAAAGAGCAAAGATAGATTAGTACGCCTTCCATTTTGCTATCACAAAGTGACTATGTTGTTGTGATATAGTGCTTATGGTGTTCTGCATGGAAAAACATTTGCAGTGTTTAAAATGAAATTACTACCTTATTAAACGTTGAGTGTTTGCAGTCACCAGTTAATGTTTATATATATATTTTTATCTATCCATCTATAAATCATGTTTTTATCAGTATCTATTCAACAATAATAATAGATTTTATTTATAGGCGCCTTTCAAAACTTTCAAGGTCACCTTACAGAAATCAGAATGAAAAATCAATGTAGTCAGAATGTTACAGTGCTGAAAAACACTGGCTGCATTAAGATCTTTAAACTTAGTAAAACACAGTTTTGCTAAAAAAAATAAAGTGATCTCAAATGATTTTCTTTCTGCTCTGTGGTCCTCTAAAAACATTCAGTTTAAATCTGAATAATTTACCATTTACATAATATTCTATCTCTTTTTTTTTTAAGTAGCAATAGTGTAATTTAAGTGAAAAGGTGTTTTGAGGTAAAATTTAATTGGATTTAATTTGACTATAAACAACCAATTATCAAAACCTCTTCGTCAAGAGATTCAAGCATCTAAAAGCAAAGCTGAGGGATGATGTCAAGATTATTTTTCACTTCAGAAGATTATTTGAAGGGATGCAAATAGTCTGCTGCCTTAAATGCACTTTGCTTTAGGCAAAACATTTTTTTTTTCTTTTTTCAATTTGTTCATGCTTAGAGTATGATTTGGGAATGACTCTTAGCTACTACACCACATTTGTAGCTCCATATCTGTCAAATTAAATCTGGGGGAGTGCAGTAGAGGTGCAGAGGTTAGAGAATGTGAATCTGTGATTGATTTGGTGGGAAAGGTGAAGCACCCACACCTGCCTCCACCCTCATTTGTCAGAGGCTCCTGTGAGGCAGACAATAAACAGTGAGCACTGTTTAACCAGCGGACCAGATGGATGAGCACATTTTTACAAGCTAAGCTTTATCTGTTACTGTCAATCTGTAGTTAGCTTTTGATTTTAGCTAGCTACATAACCATAAAATAAAGCTCCACACTAATACTGTATCTTAAAGTTAATGTTACATGGATCCGAGTTTAACTGACCGTGAGGCACGTATTAGCTGCGGTAACGTTAACAAACGTAACCTCACCAGCTGAAATCACAGACACAGCTCCGTCCTCGGAGTTCTTTGATGAAGTGGAGTCCGGTCATGTAGACAATGAATCGGGCCGTTCAACACTCACAGGATGACTTTAACGCTGAGCGGAGGAGGCTGCAGTCCACTTTTCTCCCAAACACGGAGCAACTTTCCGCTCGTAAATTGAAGCCGTTCAATGACATGTGCGCTGCACACGTGAACCTCGTCTGTGGGCGTAACCAGTGCCATAGACATACGGCAGCGCCATATAGCTCTGGGCGTAAACACGACTGTCTGTTTGCCATATGTCTGTGTTTTACCTGCCTGCCCGCTGAAACCACGTCATGTTACAGCCAATCACCGAAACTTGACACCGAAAGAAGAGGCGTGTTTTGATCTTAACACCGACCGAAGCAGTTCGGTCAGTACCATAAAGGAACCGAGGTTTGGTGCTCAGCCGTACTCTGGGCTCTTGAGCAAGACCCTTATCTCTATCTGCTCCACACAAGTGGACAGCAGCTGCTCAGTGGTTGTGTCAGGGAAAAACAATTTGGTGTAAAAACAATTGCCAAAGCTTCATGCAAGTTCGCTCGCTGTGGCGACCCCTGATGAAGGGGGCAATTGGAGAAAAAAAGTTTGTAAAATTAAAATTTTAATTTTCGAGTTTCTAATAATAATTTTCTATCTGAGGTGGTCATCTTGAATTAAGTTGACTCCAAAAGTTAATCAGTTGTTTATGCCATCCAATAAGTTTTTTGTTAAAACCTGTGCACTAGTTTTTTTCAAAATTTTGCTAACAGACATATAAAAAGAAGCAGCAGTTATTGACAAAAGCTTAAAGGTTGTTTCTTTTATTTTATTTTTAAGAATAGTTTTTGTTTTGTGTTACATGCAGAATTTGATTAGATCTGGCATTACAAAATATTACTTCAGTGTTACGTCCACAGTAATAATTTTTTTTGTTCACTGTTGTCTCATCCAATCATCTCCACTAGGTCTGCAGCAGCGTCTTCAACAGCTGGGAACAGTTCAAAGAGCATCTCCTGTGCCACACCGGAGACAAGCCTAACCACTGCACCGAGTGTGACGTATGGTTCACCAACCCCAAAGAACTAAAGGTCCACCTCAAAGACATGCATGCCATTGAGGATAAGACAGCCGAGCAGCTTGTCATCTCGGACTCTGCTGCATCTGCCGCTCTCGCCATCGCCACGCAAAGCATCGAGGGAGCCGAGACGGTTCTGTTGGAAGATGGCATCCAGGTCGAGCATGTCACAGTGGAGCCTGTGAATGTGATGGAAATGGGGGACACTGCAACCGTCGTGGTGGAGGACGGAATTGAAGGGATGTGTGAGGAAGATGTGGAGAGATTAAAACAGGCCGGGCTGCATATCCAGGTGGTGCACGTGACCACGACTGACATCGACGGGCAGCAGGTGGTGAACTCTCAGGTGGAATTGGAGATGGACAGTGAGATGGTGAACCTCGAGGAAATAGAACAAACAGTGGTTGTATGAGAATGTAAGCGTTGGCTTTGTGTATCTGAAGAACTCCCTTCCAGTACTGAGGAGCTGAATTATTCAACTGTAGGCATTTTATTTTTGTAATGAAGCCCTGCATGAGGAAACCGTCATCTCACTATGTGTAGCTGTCAAACTGTATAGATTCACACTTCCCTCTTTGAATTCTGAGGTTTTCACCTATGTAAATATGTATTTATTTAAAGGCTGTTTTCATCCATGTTGTTTTCACAAATTAATTTTCACACACTTCACACATTGTATTGTTTATTTGGTTCTGTGAACTGGGGTCAGTTGCCATAACACTTCATGAATAAAATGTTGCAGCAGCTCATTACAAATCTGTTAGTTGCTGCCATTTCTCATTTGGATTTGTTTTCTTTGAAATTATTTTCATACCGTCTTTGACATTATTTGCGGTACAATCATTAAATAAAAAAATGTTTTTCAGAACAATTTGCATTTCTGTACCATTACAGTAGGTATCACCTGTAAGAAACCAATTCCTTAATACATCATAAATCAAAACGACTCATTTTTTAAATGGTTTACAGTAAATAATGCCTGTGGAGTGGCAGACCGGGCTGGTGGTTAAAAAGGTGGACCGGCGAGTTCTAAATCCAACGATCGAGGGGTCACACTTCTCGCCCTCTGGGAAAGTTTACTCCATTGTTTTGGAAGGGAGGCTCTGATCAATTGTTGAACCTTGGATTCAGGAGGAACCGTGCACCTTTCATCCTGGTCGTGGATCAGATCTTCACCCTTGCGGAGTTTCTAAGGATCATGGGAGTTTGCCTCTCGGGTCTACATGTTTTGTGGGCCTGGATATGGCTTTTGACCATGTTCCTCAAGGCATTCTGTGGGAGTGGGATGCAGGAGTATGGGATGCTTGATCCTTGCATAACCAAAAGCTGGAACTGTGTCTTCATTCTTGGTACAATGTCACTTGTTCTCTGTGCTGGTTGGACTCCACCAGGGCTGTCCTTTATCTCCATCCTGTTTGTGATGTTCATGGACACAATCTCAAAACACAGTCAGGTAGACAAGGTCTGGTTTGGGGACCTCAGGGTCTAATCTCTGCTTAATGTGGATGATGATTCTGTTGGTGTCTTCAGGCTAAGACCTTCAGTGTGCACTGGGGTGGTTCACAGCCGAGTGATGCGGCAGGGATGAGAGTTCCTCTAAGTCTGAGGCCTCGACCAGAAACGGGTGGAATGCTCCCTCTAAGTCAAGCGGGAGACTTTGCCTCAAGTGTCTGGACATCTTATTCATGAGTGATGGTAAGACTGAGCAGGAGATGGATTGGGGCCTCGTTCTCAATAATTAGGGCATTGCTTTGGTCTGTCATGGTGAAGAAAGAGCTGTGTTGAAAGGCAAAGCTTGCTATTTACTGTCTGTTCCAACCCTCACCTATGTGGCTGAGTGGTTAGAGCATTCATCCTCCAATGCAAGAGTTGGAGGTTCAAATCCACCTGCAGTCACATGCTGAAGTGTCCCTGGGCAAGACACTGAACCCCTCATTGCCTCCGATGTGCGTCCCATCGGTGTATGAATGTGATAAACCACAGAGTGCATTATTAATGGGTAAATGAGGCACAGATTGTAGTGTAAAGCGCTTTGATTATCTTGATCAGATAGAAAGACGCTATATAAGTACAGTCCATTAACCAAAAGAACAAGGTCCTGGATACAAGTGGCCAAAATGGACGTCCTTTGCAAGGTTAGATCCTCAGCTTTAGAGCAGAGTGAGAAACTCCATCATCCAGAGGGAGCTCAGAGTAGAGCTGCTGCTCCTCCACAACGAAAGGAGTCCGTTGAGGCGGGTCAGGCATGTGATTAGGATGCCTCACAGATGCCTCCATTTAGAGGTTTTTGGGCACGTCCCACTGGTAGGCCTGGGGGGAAACCCAGAAAACTCTGGAGGGATTATGTGTCTTCGCTGGCCTGGGAACACCTCGGGTTCTCTGAGGATATATAAAAGGCAATAAGAAGAATAGAAGATAAAAATAATTTTTCAGGCCTAAAAGAAAAACTAGAGGAACAGTATCTGAAGGTCATGTTCTTAGGAAGTAAAAATGACATTGTTCATCCTTTGAGTTTAAGTGACTTCATACCTGAATTAATTATAAATAATTCAGTTTACTAAACAAAACTACATTACTCTAACCATGGACATACTGGGCTGAAAATAAGTGAAAGAGAAGCCATGTCCAAAGAAATGTTTCAGCCCTTCAACAAAAATAAATAAATGAGTACTGCTTAAAAACTTCTTTAAAACCACAAGTCTGACACCTCCGAGCAAATAAGATTTAAGATTTTTTTCAGCTGGATAAGTACCAGAACCTAAGAATTTGTCTAAATCAGTCCATAATTGTGGGAAACGACTTTAGAGTTGTGTTTTTGGACAGAAATACCACAGCTGAATGTGTTTATGTTGAAATCTATGTCAGGAACCAATGTATGCATTAAAACAGAGCCCCCTCGTGTCATCTAGTTTTAAAGTATTAATCATGTACCAATCCGCCTGCTCCCCTGACCCCACGGTGAACCTGTGCTGTCTGCACAGCACAGCTTCGATTACCCTTCACATCCCGCCGCCTGTTCAGTGTTGGACAGCTCCTGTTGTTCACAGCTAATTTAGTCCTAATGCTGTCTTCTTATTGGCTGCATGACGCACAGTGACCTCCTTACGCCGCTTTTGATTGGTTGATTCGCCCGCTCGTCAAAACGCAACAAAAAAGGGATTTACTTGACAACGGTCTGAGCCGGGGAGCAGCTGCAGCAGAGAGCCCAGTGTCACCGGGCATCAGAGGGGATGGATTTGGCAGCGAGGTCGGTAAACACAGTCGCAACGACACCATGAAGATAACGTTCACTCCCAAGTAAGGCTAATGACGTGTAGGACGAGTTATCGTCTGTTTTTGTAGGATTGTCAATCGGAAATCCTCACGGAGAATGGCCTTCTGCTGCGGGGGATACCGAGTGTTCATATATGTACAGTACAATTAGTTAGGCAGTTAAACCATTTTAGGATTTATTTGTGCTAAATAAGGCTTTTCTTGAAAAAAAAATCAGATAATGCTCGAATAAATTTTAATTCTTCAAATACAGAAGTAATGTTTAATGTATAAATATTCTTGCTGTTTAGCTAATCTCACACTATAGAGATGGGAGAGGTCATATAACAAACTAAATTACCCGAAAGTGAAGCTTGTAGTTGTTAATTTTGTTATATTGTAGTGTTGATAGAGCCACCTACAGTACAAATCAGCTGCTAGTAACACACCGGAACCAGGTGGTGTAACCATGGAAACCAAAAACTTCTTTTCCTGGTTTGAACTGACCAGGAAGTCTGCCTTTAACACCTGTTGCACTTTGAGTTTTGTTTTGCTATGACAAACCCATCTTTTTTTTTTTTTTTATACATGAATGTACCATTACATTGTTCAAAATTTTAACTGTGACTAAATATGCATGCATTAAGTTGTTTTTGTAAAACAGCAGCAAATCAGAGCAAACTTGAATTCTGAACCTTGTATGTTAGTAAATCCTAAGAAAGCACTAAGTTTAGATATTTTTATTATGTCCACAAAGTGTTGGTTTAATTCAGCAGTTTGTGTTAAGCAAAAGGTAGAGGCAAAAAATAAATCTTGAAGTCAGATAACTCATTTGATGAGAATCATATGAGTTATGATTAAAACGAAACATTAAAGAATCCTTTAATGCACTAAACACACAAAAAATCAATTTAGCTTTTCTAGAAAGAGAAACAATTAAGCAGAAACGTTGCACAGTAAATAAAAAGTGAAAATTAAACAAAACCCATTTACACTGCCCTAAAGGATGCTGAACAGTTTTCCATTCATTTTAAAGCAGAAACAAACAAACAAACAAAAAAATCATTTTCGGTTTCTTTTTATGTCCACCTGCAGGAAATATGTTCCTAATTTTATTCTTTTGATGATCAATCATTGCATGAAACATGCTTCATGCGATTTTCCTTTGATGCAATCCTCTTTGATGTTCGGCAGACAAAACAAAAATCCTCATACAGCCCTGTAAAGCAGGGAAAAAACAGATTTAGACACACTTTATAACAACAACAACAATAATAATAATAATAATAATAATAATAATAATAATAATACTGTAATAATAATAATTGGCTCTCTGCATTTAACCCATCCACCACCAGGTGGAGCGGTGGGCAGCTGTTGGAAGTGCCCAGGGAGCAACTGGGATGGGGTGTCCTGCTCAGACACCACAAGAGATGTGCAATGACTGAGGATCAAGCCCAGGGCCTTCGGGTCCTGAGTCGGCTGCCCTGCCCCTTCACCATCTCAGCCCCCTGATAATATCCACACTATTATGATATCTCTAACAGCTAATAGCAGAACTAATTTTTCATTAAGCGGATTGGTGTTTTCGCCAACTTTGGAAACCATTAGCAGAATTAGCTTCTGCTAAATTAGTTTTCACCAACTTTAAGTCCAATTTCTCAAGCTTGTTCCTGTCTGTTGTGGGCGTGTCTCAAAGAGATCTGGCAGGCTATTGGCTTATTATGTGTACACGTGACAAAATATGATTGGTCGACTCAGCTTCAACTGGAAAGAGTCGAAAATGTGTGACGCAGATTGGGTGACAATCATCTCAGCAGTTAGCGGTTTGCCGATAGCTTCCTCTATTTATTTATTTTTACCTGTTGAGCGGTTTAGCATTAGCAAAGCTAACTTTTTAGTTAGCAGGATATGGGTTGTGAAGCTGACTTTTTAGTTAGCAGGATATGGGTTGTGAAGCTGACTTTTTAGTTAGCTGTGCCACCACTGGTCCTATGCATCTTATGTACGGTGTCTTAGCAGCTATCTGCTGTATTACTTGTACTGTGTGTTCTGTATTGCCAGGTATAAAACAAATATAGATTTGCTCTGCAGAAACGAGCATGTGGTATTTTCTTTTAACACTTATAAAAATATTTCCCAAAAGTGCATTTTTTTCCCTTAACCATCGAGTTTTAAAATCTTTCAATTATTTGATTTAGCTCATTTTTGTTGACAATCCTGTAAAACCTCTCTCCTGCTCACATTTTTAGAAACCATATGCAAATTAATCTTTTTGTTTTAATCAGTTCTCAGTGAATTTTAGTATATAGACATTTGTGCAGAGTTTTTGTGGACTATGTTAATTTGTATGCCAGGAACAAGGGATTTAGAGGTCAGCGTCTTTTTTCTTCTCTTGAAAACGTGAAATATTTGCTGCACAGAATCAAGAGAAGCCCGTCTCTCTGTTACTAGGTTCCATAGACTTCATTGCTGTGGCCTTTTCACTGTTGAGCTTTTTATTATTTTATCAACTGAGCATCTCCATTAACACACTGGGCAGCTTTGTACAGAGAACTCTATCTGTATTGACATGAGTATGCTTGGGTTTAACTGAGGGGAGGTTGTGAGAATGAGGAAAAAAGAAAAAAATGGATAGAAACAGACACAGTTTGATGGAACAGATATAATAAAAAATAATAGTTATTACTGAGAACAAATGCCTACATACATACATCCACTTTGCAGCTGTTGATTCTTTCTTTCTCCTCGTCTTCTTAAACACAGTACATGCATTCTTGTGATCATAACAAGCAGAAAGTACAAATAATTGATCCACAGCTGCTGTGGATGGGCTCTTTAGTTTCCACTTGTTGGAGGGTGTGAAGAGGCTGCTGATGCTAGTGGTGCAATAAGCAGCAGAGCACCAAGAAAACTCTGTCCCGTCTTTAGGGACACATACACAAGTGATTGATTGTGCAGTGTGGAAGGAGAGGCTCATACTTAGCAAAGCTGGTTGTGTCTGCTAATGAAGAACTGATCATCTGCAAACGCCTAGACTTGTTTTAGACAAATATTAATGTGGGGGTTGTTTTATTTGTGGTCTTTAATTTAAGTCAAGCAACAATGGTGAACCAACTCATTAATATGCAACAATATTTTTCTTCATAATAAATATTAAACTAATCATTTCTGGGTTAATTAATTCATTTACAAAGTAAAAATGGCTAAACATTTGCCAAAAAAATGTTCATAGTTGGATTTTATGACTATGCTGTTATTTAATTATCTGTTTATCCTTACTACCAGATAACAAATAGCATTGTATATTGTTCAGAATTTATGCTATGGGATAGAGATCTATATAAAGCACAGGAGTGGACACTGAATTTGTCAGTTTTTCTTGACAAATGTAGTTTTTTGTGTGTGTGTGTGTGTGTGTGTGTGTGTGTGTGTGTTTTTTTTTACATCATTACAGTTCTACAAATATTTAAATAGTCTTAAAAGACAAGTACATTTTGTATTTTTAGTTGCAGAAACATTGCCTAAATTAGGGTGACTTGCAACTGAAAGAGAAATAATCAATAAAAAGGTTAAAAATATGAATAAATAAGAAAGAAAGAGCAACTTTTGTATTTGTGCTGTCATCAAGAGAAGACTTTTGTTGTGACTTGAATTGAATTGAATCAATGAGTTTGCACATTCAGCAGTTCACTCATGCATTCAATGTGTTCCAATAGTCTCAGTGCTTAATGCAACTCTGTGTATAACTGTAAATATGTATGTGTGCTCTTTAGACATTGTTTCTGATAATGCTTCATCTTCAGCCTGCCATAAAACAAACTCATCCAGTCTTACTCACAAAGCAACCAGGTAATCTTCTTATCTAGTGGAAACAAAATACAACAGTTTCAGCAAAAATACCCATAAAACGCTAATCAGTTTGCTCTTCCTGGAATGCTCTCATTTTAAAGTTGGTTTTGTTGGAATTGCTTTCTGCAGACAGATAGTTCTTTCTCCCTGTTTTTTTCATTCAACCTTTATTTAGGCAGGTTAATCCCATTGAGCCTCGAGGACTCACAAGAGAGACCTGCTAAAGCAATGTCAGGCATGTTATAATGTGTAAAATTTATAAGTGTCAAAAGTTTCAAAAATAGATACAAAAATAAAACATTTTCTTGAAAGGAACTGTGCCACAAACTCTTTTAGTGCCCTCTGATTAATGATATTCAGTATTTAAGCCATGTGGTCATCCTTTAGTCTTTTAATTTACACACATAAAGGCAGAACATGCTGCTTTGTGCTGGAAAATGGAGATGTCTCCAAGCTGGTCCTTTTAGGCCACATGAGATCAATGCGTAGATATTCATGGTGTGTTGGCAGGAAGGTGTTTGAAGGCTGGAAGACTGAAGGCCCCACAAAAAAGAATCGCTTTGATTTCTAAGCATGGCTTTGAGGTAGATTTGTTTTTCTTGATGTAAATGGGAATAATTTTCTCTTACTGTAACCAGCTTTCTTCCTGTTTTTCAAGTCGATTGCATAATAAGAATGTTTCTTAGATAAAAACATTAAAACTAAAAGTATTATCTGTCATGATTTAGTAATGAATAAGCTACCAAGAGACTCGAATGAGACACGAGAGACCAAACAGCTGAGGAAAGGTAAGTGTTTACCGGTATGTACAATATGTGAATCACTGGAACATTGGAGGGATCTGCAGGAGAAGTGATAGGGCGAGGACTGTTTCTTGATATACCTGTATTTATTTTCCAGAACTACAATAAGCGTTACTTGTCCCTTTTTTCTTTTACATGTTGTGGGGTAGTTTCCAGGATTCCAGGGCAATGGAGCAGACCAGTGAGACCAGGTATATGGTATATAAAGACTGAGAATGGCAGGACAAGCCTTAAGGCTGAGTGGTAAGATGTTTGGTGATTAGAGGATGTTGTATGTAGTAGTTCCAAGAGGAGGATCCAAGGAGACTTGAGGAGAAAGGCCAAGAGATGTCTTGAGAGTTACCCAGGGAGGAAGGAACTGTACAGCAGGAGCTACTAAGAACACAAAGAAAGCAGATGTTAGAGTAATATTTGGTAAGAAAGATCTCCAGAAGGGCCGAACACAATACCAGAAATTGGACAATGTTCCAGTGGAGTCTAGTTGATCTAGGCAACCTACTGCGGGTTCCCATCAGCAGACCGGGAACAGCTGTGGTCAACTGGCTTTGCCCTGCCATTCAGGAACTGCAAGAATAGTTGTGATGGGGGAAAAAAACAAAAAAAAAAAAAAAACAGAATCCCCACAGTACCCCTCTCTCAACAATTGCCTCTCTGCGATTTCAAGGGTTTCTCAGGGTGGGCTTTGTATAAAGAACAGATGACACTGGGGCCTAGGATTTATGAATGGTGAATACACAATCTGTCCTCTGGACCGTTTCCATTTGACCAGGTACTGAAAGCTGCACCCTCTGCAACAGACATCCAGGATTCAGTGGACAGTAAATGCTGGATGGTTATCGGTGTTCTGGGTGGGGAGAGAGAGGTTGGTAGGAGGGCATAATAGACTCTTTAAAACTGGTTTTTATCTCATATGTGGAATGTAGGGTAAATTCTCATAAATGTGGTTAACAAGTTTAACAGCTGATGGGTTGATGATCTTGACAATAGGAAATGGACAGATGTATCTAGGGCTTAGTTTTATGGGCGTGTCCTTAATGTCATAGGTGGGGAACCATGCTTTTTGTCCAGGCTGATACACAGGGGCTGAGGAAGAATGGCTGTCTGCAAATATCTTATTCTGATTAGCAGTATGTACAGTAGAAGGGCCTCCATGGTCTGTCACCAAATCCCGTAGCAGTGGCAGAGATGATGCTGCACTGAGGAAGCTTTCTTGGCTAGGAAACAGAGGGGGCGAGTCATCAAGAGGCCTCAAAAGAAGACAGTCCAGTGGCAGACGAGGTCAAGGTGTTGTGGTTGTATTCAATCTGGACCAGATGTTGATTCCAGTAGGAGGGATTGTTGTTGATCACACACCTTAATGCAGTTCCTGGTTACATCTCTCCATCTTACCATTGGGACTGGGAATGGTAACTGGATGTGAAGCTGACCGAGGCCCTGAGTGCACTGCAGTATGACCTCCAGACCTGGGAGATAAACTGAAGGCCTTGATCAGAAACAGTGTCAGTGGAGATACCATGAATGCAGAAGACACGATTAATTGGCAACTGAGCAATCTCCAGAGCCGTAGGAAGCTTAGCAAGAGGAATGAAGTGTACTGATTTAAAGAGGCGGTCAACAATGGTTAGGATGATGATGTTACCTTCCAACGGTGATAGATTGATGACAAAGTCCGGAGCAATATATGACCAGGATTTGCTGGGAGTCAGACGTGGCTGAAGGAAGCCAGTGGGAGATTGGTTTCCATGCTTGTTTCTGGCACAGGTAGGACAAGCTGGAGCATGCTCCTTGATGTCAATATGCATGAGTCTACCAAAAATATATTTTAGTGAAAGACAAAATAATTGGTTCAAATCAGGGTGAGAGGTATGTTTGGACGTGTGAACCCACCCAATAACTTTACCCGGGAGATGAACAGTCTACTTGATGGACCAGTGCCTGGGTCAGGATCAGCTCTCCATATCTCTTGGATCACTTTGACCATGTCCCAGATAAACATGCCAACTGTACATGTAGGAGGAAGGATGTCTTCATCTATCTTGGAAGATTCAGAGGATGAGAACAGGGAAGAAATGGCATCTGACTTGTAGGAACCTGGGCACTAAATAATTTGATTCAAGCAAAAAGCAGAGACCATCAAACTTGTCATGCATTCAGTCTTTTAGCACCTCGAATGTAAGTGAGATTATTGTCATCTGTCTTAGTTATGAAGGACTGTTCAGATCTCTCCAGCCAATGTTTCTACTCTTTAAGAGCATTTAAGGGCTAACATGCCACGATTACATATGTCATAATTTTGCTCAGCTGGGGATAGATGTCAAGAGAAAAAAGCACAAGGATAGAGTTTTCTGACCATGGGGAGAGAACGGCCCCCACACCAGAGTCTGTGGCATCCACTTTATAAGGATGAACTGCTGCTTAGGATGGGAGAGGATAGGTACAGAAGTGAAAAGTTAATTTTATTTTGCTAAAAGCTGAGTTCACTTCCGGTGACCAGGTAAAAGATCTGAGTGTAGATGTAAGTTTAGTAAGATAAGGCTGTTTGGCTGTAAAATTTGATAAACAATCTGTAGAAATTTGCAAACCCAAGAAAGCATTGAAGTTGTTTACGATTTTTGGTCATTGGCCATTCTGAAACTGCTTTGATTTTCTCCGGATCCATTTGTACCTGCCAACTTCCAAAATTAAAACCCAGAAAAGAAACAGTGGAGACATGAAATTAACCTTTTTCTGCTTTTATGTATAATTTGTTTTCCAGGAGTTTTTGGAGAACAGACCTTACATGTTCTGTGTGCTGCCGTGGGTCCTTGGAGTAGAACAGTGTGTCATTCAGATAGATGAATACAAATACGTGTGGAAAATCACGTAAGATGTCATTGACCAGGGCTTGGAAGACGTGCAAAAGGAGGAAAGTCAGCCTAATGACAGATCGTTATTTCCCTGATGGCCGCTTACTATTCTCAGAGGGCTAATAGATACTTGCAATAACATCATTGTAATAGGGTGACAGTTCGACACAGATGTCTCTACCCCTGCTTAATGATGGACGGATAATGTTTATGATGTGAACATCGTCAGGACAGGACTCTGCGGTCTACAGTCATCTGCAGGCCAGTGGTCACTCTTTCAGGAATGAAGATGTGCATATCTATGATAGAGAGGGATGTTGGTTTGAGAGTGGCATAAAGGAAGCCATCTTTGTAAAGAAAACCCTTCCACCGTTAAACAGGGTGTTACGACCCGGCTCAGCCTGGAGAAGGGTACCTACTGTAGATTGATGTCCATTGGGGAGGATTCAGGAAGTGAAACAGCCAATCCCAGATGGGCCACAGCACAGCTGAGTCAGCAGTCAACCTGCAAACACTTTCGTTCAACCAAATGGCCTTAGGCCACAACATAAAAATAACATACAAGGCCACTGACCGTAACACAGGGACAGAGGCCTCTGTGCCCAGCTGCCACCCTCTTACAATGTTGTTATTGTGAGGATCACTCAGCCCGCTGTGAATAGTAAGCAACCTTCGGGGCATTAGGCTGATGATCCTCCTTTTCATGTGAACAACTAGTTTTGACTGTCACCAGAAAACTGGTTGATCCACTATGTGAACGTGCTGCTTATAAGACTGAGTTTGTTTGCAGCTCCTCAATCTTTAGAAAGACGAAACATTTCAACAGAAAAATACGTCCAGAAGACCTGACTTAACCTTGTTGGATGTTTTAAGTGTGCTTGAGTTTTGTCCTCTTTCCTAAATCAGGAACTCAATTAGTAATAAATAAAAGTACTTTTATTACAAAGTAATTTGTGCTAATGTCCCGCTAGGGTAATTTATGCTGGATTTCACTATTGGGATGTAACATTGCATAATTTTGTATAAAAGCTGTAATGTCCTTATCTGAAAATAGCTTATTGCAAATGTATAAATAAAACATGATAATAATTAGTGTTAAGTTTCTATTCCACTCTACTCTTTAGCATGCATTGATGTTGTTATTGAATAATTAATGTTTCACTAATATACAAAGATAAATATATCAAATTCAAGCTAAATTTAGGTCTGTTTGCAATTCTGAGAAGCTGAAATCTTAAAACACACAACCCAAGTAAATATATATATATATATATATATATATACAGTATA
>JARVGS010001792.1:13576035-13589012 GCA_031762315.1 Hypsolebias antenori | reverse complement strand
CAGTATATACAATTTTAATTTTTTTATGTTTAGCTGAAACAAAGTAAAATTGAATTTCAGTTCATGCTATGTCCACACTAATGTGCAGCCTGAAATAAATTTAAATGAGAAACTCAAGTAGTCTTTGCTCATTAAATAATAAAGGTTTACTGTATAATAGTTTTATCCATGTACAAATAGTTGTATTTATTATGATTGATGTTTGATTAAACTGTACAATTAGACAACTCTTTAATCTCTTCTTTTCATTAAAGACATTAAATATAGACTGTATTCACCAGCATATAAAAATCACAGTTGTACTTTGTACAAAGTTGTTTACTTTTCTACAGCAAATATGAAAATTAATACAGATTAATGCTATTTTGCACTAAATTTGTTTGAACTAAATAAAATTTTAATTACATATTTTTATTCAATCTTTTTTAAATACTAGTTAAATAATGTTTTTTTACATCTTCATAGGATTCGTGAAATTAGGTCATCTGAGAAACGTGACATAGTTCCGCATTTTACTACATTTCCCAGAAGCACCCAAGAAGGCCACGTACTCTGCACTCATTTCCGCCTTTGCGCGATGACGCGTTTTTTGCCTCGTTGGAAGGTGATTTCGGGAGGAAGTGCTCGATCTGCAGACGTTCTTAGAAGAAAATAGCTGAGTTGTGAAACCGGGAGACGCCTGGACGGATTTTGTCTTCTGTCACCAAATGGTGAGAAAATACACTTGGAGCTGTTTTAGAAATTTATCAACGTTTCTTTTTAATAGTACGAGGGACCACGCCCTCAAAAAAATGTTGATATTTGTCACAAGCAGTCGAGTCGGCGGCTAATCCAAGACATTTCCTGCTGTTTGCTAGCAATAACGCCACGTTTGCAGTTGTATTTTTGACCGTATTTTTACGATTCGCGCTGCTTGTCTTATTTAGTAGGCCATTTTAACTGTTTAACGTTACATTGAAAGACACAATTATTGTTCTATTGTAAAACACCCAGCTTTCATCATATAAAAGAAACCCATATCGTCCATTCTTATCTCGTTTGTATTTTCACATTGTTTTCACTTCATCGTATTGAACTCATTTTATTACCTAATAATTATACGCGTTATACGCTTTATTTGTTTTGCTAGTCGATGTTGTGAAGGTCTCGTGACACTTTGCTGGTGGGGGCGGGGCTCATTAGAGGATGAGGTCATGATGAAATCTTACTGGTGATGAGGCCATGATGAAATCTTATTGGTGATGCAATACCCAACACTTTAAGGAAGAAAATTTAAATTTTTAGATAATTCTACATATTCTAATTGTACGCTGCTACGTCACGTGGAGCCCAAAACCATCAAACATGAGGAGCTCTTTTGTCTTTTCAATGAGTAGCCCTGAAAGCAGTGTGATACCACACCAGGGGAAAACTGTGCTTTAATATCACCATCTAACTATATGATATTACTTTCAAAATACATACTTGTATACCATGTCCAATCTAAAGTAGAATGATTGAGAAAATCTTGGGACTGTCAACCAAACAATGATAAATGGTTCATTGTTTTGACAAGCTGGACCAATCACATCATTCCAGCACATACAATCACGTCAAGAAAATAACTGAATAAAATTAACAAAAACTATTAATATTTTTATTTGCTATCAATTTCAGCAGAATCATTTATAGAAATAATTGCCTGGTTGGTTCAAATGGTCCAAACTCTGCCTCTCTTTAAAATTGCAAACTTCACCAACCACTTTTTTAAATTTATATTTCTAATAAATACCTAACAATCAAACGATTGTCTAAACGGCAGAAAGTCTTTGGCACAAAAAAAATCACATCAACAAAAGTGTTTTTATTGTGCAGCGCAAGAATTATGTAATATGAACGTGGTACTAGTGATCAAACTAACATTTTTTGTGGCCTGTTTGCTATTGTTTCGTCTCAGATGTCAGTCACTGAGGACCTTCCAGACATGGATGGAGCAGATCTCTTAGGGCTGCTGTTCCACGATGGAGAGGATGGATCCACTGAGCCCTTTTTCACTGATGAGAACGGTCTCATTGAATCCTGGTTGTCTGAGCAAGATGTAAGACCTAAATTACCAAGATAGAAAAAATACATTTGGAATGTTTCTGTTTAGACTGCTGACAAATAAGATTTTTTTGGACTATAATATGTTCGTTTTAGTCATTAAACGCACTTTTTAGCTTTTGCATCAGCTTCTATTTTTAGTAGTGTAAAAATGGTATTTTAATAGTAATTTTGCGCAACAGTCAGACTTCAACTGTCTTTTTGTCTTTCAGATGCTGACAGGTTTGGACACTGAAGACTTTCTGTCCAGCTTGTTAGATGTAGAGGATAACATGAAGGCCTTCTGTCCTTCTCACTCTCCAGTGGGGAGTGACAGTGGCATTTCTGACGACAGCAGCACGGGGGCTGGAAACAACAACGTTCTGGGGTGCCCGAGTCCTCACGGCAGTGAAAGTGATGTTGTGCCCAGCCCTTCCTTTTCTCAACCTAGCCCAGTGTCTTCAGATCCCGCTTCGACCTCAGCAGAGCTGCAAACAGAGTCTCTGGAGAGCCTTATGGTCCATGCAGATCACAGCTACTCCCTGCTGCAGAGCGGAGCCAGGGACATGGATGTGCTGGAGAGCGTGCGGGCCGAGAAGCCAGATATGGATGTCTTCATTGATTTGGGTATGTGTTGGTAAACTTCTAAGAATGTGAAATTTATGAAGTGACAACATACTGTATGTAGTAACCTAGAAGATCAGAATCAGATTGAAGTTTATTTCAAAAGAGCAATTTGATGTGACAGATGACCTGGTGAGCGAAGAAATGGAAGAGGACATCACCAGCGAGCTGCCCTACACTCTGGCCATAGAAAACTCTGCTCAGGATTCAACGGAGCTGGACAAAGAAGACCAAGTCAGTTTCACTTGCTAACATAACATAAAACCACTGAACCTAATGTAGTTACTTTCCCAAAGTGTGTTGTATTTAGGTGCAATGACAATAAACATCTATTCTAAGCTACTGTATGTTTTATGTTACTGGACCATGAGAATGTGACTGATGCATCATTTTTTCCTTCATCTAGTTCCAGTTTAAAGAAATTGTTCTCACTGAGGAAGAGAAGCGGCTTTTGGCAAAAGAAGGTGTTACCATTCCCACCCAAATGCCACTGACGAAGGTAATTTGGATTTTATTTTCACATATTTACTTAATCGCTTAGTGTCCTAATCTGTATTGCAGAGCAGGCCTAAAATGACACTGTTGTAGCTCCAAAAACATTATAATTATGAATGCATTATTATAATGTATGTATTCTTAATTCATTCTTTCACTGTAATTCTGTACGGCTTTTACTGTTTGTGAACAGGGGCATCTTACTCTATTTTATCTCAACTATTGTTCTTTATTTCCTTTTCTAAATTTTATTTCTCCTCTTTTTTTTTTTTTACTACAAGGTTCAAGGTTGTTTCATGCGCATCTTCACCTGTCATGTCAACATTGTGGTGAAAGCCAAGTTTACTTTGTGTAACAGGCCGAGGAAAGAACTTTGAAGAGGGTCAGGAGGAAGATCCGCAACAAGCAGTCTGCTCAGGAGAGCCGCAAAAAGAAGAAAGTGTATGTCGATGGACTGGAAAACAGGTGGGGACTGACTATAGTCTGGATAGTTTTAGTAGTGATTTAAGTTCAATTTTTTTTTGCTTTGCTTGCCTTCATGAGTTTACAAATTTTTTTATTTTTTTTTATTTTATATAACAGGGTTGCCATTTGCACTGCACACAACCTGGAACTTCAGAAAAAAGTCCAGATGCTTCAGAAACAGAACATGTAAGGAGTCTTGTACATCCCTTCTTTATTTCTATGTGATTATCCATGTAAATAAAGTAGAGCTTTGAGGATTGTTCCCTTTGTTCTTAAAGATCACTGATCGAGCAACTGAGGAAACTTCAGGCTGTGGTGAAGATGTCAACTATGAAGGCCAGCACAACCAGCACTTGCATTATGGTAAATTAGTTAATTAGTTTAGCTCATTTGTTTCTATTTTCTGGACTTGAGACAGAAGTTTGACTATTTTGCTGCTCTCTTTCTCATGTTCTGTTTTGGTTTGTCTTCTAGGTGTTCCTGCTTTCTTTCTGTCTTATCATCTTCCCCTCAGTTAATCCATTTGGTGGAAACTCCAAACAGAATGAACTCTACACACCTTCATCCAGTAAGTTGTGTTAAAACAGAAAAAATAAATATTGTTAGTTTATGCCCACAACAGTTTTGCTGCATCTGTTGCGTTCTTTTTTCCTTTATAATGCAGCTAACGTTAGCAAACCATTTCTCTCACTATTGCAGTCTATTCCCGGAACCTGCGCTCGCTGCCCTCAGAAAATCTGGATGCCGCACTTCACCTCAAGTCTGAGGACGAGCCTCTGGTCTTGGTGCCCCAGGCGGTGGAAAACCCCAACGCCATTTTTGCAGGAGGTCAGAATAATCACACCCCTGATTACCAGAGGGTGGAGCACCCCGACTCTGAGACAGGTGTCAACAGCAACTCCTCTGCAGACTTCCCCAGTCCCGCTCAAGCAGCTGAAATGAAGCCAGGGCCCCCTGGCAGTGTAGGGCCCCTACAAGAAGGACCCATGGAGGCTGTAGTGGCATATGAGGTCCCAGGATCCAAAGAAAACTGGATAGACCGAAGCCCTCCGTCTATCATTTTACCACAGCACCGCTCTGATGAGATGTAGACAGGGTGTTATCAAACACATGACCAGCAGAGGGAGCCATATTTGTAATTGTACAAGAGGGAAACAAACTTTTAAAAAGGGGAAGGTTGAACATTCAGTCCTTATTATCTATCGAGTTTCCATCATTTTTCTCCTCTGTCAACCATATATGACATATACTGCAGTTACTTTACTTTCAATTTGATATTTATTGCTCTTAAAAAGCTGAAAAACAAATGAGATTGATGTATCTCTGCAGTTAAAACTACTGTATGTACAAAAAAGGGTCAGTATGGGTTATCCCCGGTCTGCTGCAGGCTGCCTGCTACAGAAGGTCCTAAACTTATTTTAGGATGTGGTGCAGACAGCCAAATTAATAAATAAGCTTGATTTTGGTAACTTGGGAACATTCACTTGGTTAGAAATGTTGCAGACAAGTACAACTTGATGCCAATATTATTTTCCATGAGATTTTGCAGAGAGATTTATTTTAGTTTTGCCTCAGATGTTGATGCACTCCCAAAAATCAGTATGCCTAGTTATTCTAAAAAAAAAATTGTACTTTTTTACTGCAGTCTAGCCTCCGTCATCAGTTTCCATCTGCTTGATCCTCATGAAGCTTGAACAAAGTGGTTGTTGGACCACTGTATGTATCGCTTTAGCCATTGCAGGACATTTGGCCATTTAGAAGACTTGTAAAGTTTCTTAGTACTTCCCTTGTAACAAGGGTATCCATGTGTTTTAATTTGTGGAATGCTTTGTTTTTATTTTGTGCAGTCAATCAAGATGAAGTATAGAAATGCACACAGAACCCTTAACTTGAACGTTGTCAGTTAAGCCCAGTCTGCAGTTTCCCTTTTTATAAATGTCTGGAGTATCTTATCGCCAATGTGTTAGGAATAAGGGAGTTAATATATTTGCTCGGTAAACTGTTTGCATTAAAGTATGCTGAAAATAATGTAATGACCTGTTTAGTCAGTGAAGCATTCTGTTATTTTTGTGTACTTTTTTTTTGTTACTGTCAGTAATTACTGGAATCTAAGTGGTATTTGAACAATTTTGTAATAATAACAAGGCTGTGGGATTTTAAATGTTAATCAAGTCCAAACAAATGCACTGACATTTGACATAGTCTAAGATTCCTATGTAAATACGTTGATTGTTGTTTTTTTCTGTACATATTAACTATGTATAAGACATGTCTGGACATCTATAATAAACTTTTTTAATTAAGAATGATTTATGATCTGTATTTTGAACAGCTGCATTTATCTAACAAAGTTAAGTCAGGTCCACTGGATGGATTAAAAAAAAAAAATTGTTGGCATTTTTAGTCATATCCAAATGATTTTGTCTGAGAAGTCGCAACAAAGTTGGTCTCAGTTTACTGGAGACAGCCGAAACTAGCTGTTCACATGATGGAGGACCATCAGCTTAATGACTGATCGTTAGTGCTCTGATGGCCGCTTGCTATTCACAGAGGGCTGTGTGATACTAGCAATAACAGGCAATAGTTGGACACAAAGGGCTCCGCCCCCGTTTAATGATGGACGGTTTCGCTTCTCAAAGATGGCTATCAAAAAGGGCTAAAATATACCATATTATTTTATATTATTAGTGTTTAGCGTATATATTAGATACTGTTTCTTTTTATACTTTATATATATATTTTTCACTATTTTTGGGTGTAACTGGAACCTTGAGTACACAATTTCATTCCATCTCATGTACCTGATGTGAATGACAATAAAGAACCACTATAAAAGGCTGCGTTTAGTGCAGCTTCTCAGACTGACAAAGTCATAAAAGACGAAACATTTCAACAATTAAAAATAAAAATTGAAAATCCGTCCAGAGGACCTGACTTAACTTTGTTAGATTTTTCTACCTGGATTATACAGCATGCATTAGTCTAGTTTAAATTATAATTCTGTTCGCTGTGATCATTGCTTGTTTCAGTCCAGGAGCCTGATGATGATTTATCTCTACAGTGGAAAGTTATAAACTCGCTATCTTTCCCACTTGCAGAAGCATTTTCTGCCATTTTCAAAAACATGAGTCAATGAGGGCTTTTCATATTAAAGTTGTATTTATTTATTTATTGCTCAAACTCAAGATAGTTTCTGTTTTTAATTTAGGCTGTAATCCACTGGGTTTTGCACGTCAGTGGGATTTCCCCAAGGCCAGACTTCTGTTTTGCTACCAGACTTTTGTCTATTAAACAGCATATTAAATTGGGCATAAGATTTATTCAAAACAACATGCATCTGCAGATTCTGCCCATGCTGACTGGAAAACAAATATGTGGTTAAAGGCAACCATGTGTAAAAAGTTTATATATTTTTTATCATTAAACTTGTTTTTGAGTGTCTGTGTGAGATGTCTGGTGGGTGGATTCCTCACATTTCACGTCAGTGAGTGGACAGCAATCAGACTCGTCTGACCTTAGTGGGGGGAAAGCACCGTACAACATCACAACAAGTGAGAGGTTGAAGTCATGAGTCACGAGCTCCAACATGCTCAGACTAGTTGCGCAGTAGGTGAAAGTTCACTCTCTGAACGGCCAGCAGAGGGCGCTGTTAGCTCGTGTTTTTTAGCATAAGGCTGTTGTTGTTGTGCAGTCCCAGGTGAAAAGTCATCCCGTTATTGTGTGGGCAAACTTATTTGCGTTTTAATAAATGCCACGCTGTTCTTATTACTCATTTAGAACAAAAACAACCTCTAATGAAGGTCATGACGGCGTGTTATTTAGCTCTTCCTGCCGCTTAGTGAGGGATTTAGTGGATATGATTCATGTATTTTGAATTACTCACACGCATTTTAGATAGTCATTCATTTTGCAACAGATATAATTGTCAAGCTGCGGCAGGTAAACACGTTGCTTGTGGCATCACGTATTTTAATGCAGCCTGGCAGCGGCGCGTGGCGTTTCATACAACGGGGAGCTCGCGCACATCTGCTGCGGGGTCAGGAAAAGAAAGTGTGGCCCTTTAGCGACAAAGCGCGCGTGCACGCACTCACACGACACTTCAAGCGTCTCTGAGCTGCAGCTGCTTGGAGAGAGGACGGTCTCCTCGAGGGGACGGCACGCGCCTGTTAGCAGGAGCGAACAAAGGAAGTGGCGCGTGCCAGGCTGGAGGAGCACGCTCCGAGGTTCTGCAGGCTTCATTAGCGGGGTCAGTGCACCCCCCCAACCCCCACTCCACCAACCGAGACAGGCCTGAGACTGTAAACAGCAGCTAGTTGGGTAACGAGAGTGCGCGTCCGCGTGCACGAATCCGCTTATGTATGAACGTTTCTCAACGAGCCTGGAAAGCAACAGCGTGTTCCAGCGCGTGTCTTGTTTCTGTGAACTCAACATCCCATAATAATCTTTGCGCTTCTTCACAACAGCCTTTTTTTTTATTTTTTAATTTAATGCACTTCAGCGATAAAGGAGAGGGCACAGAGAAAACACTTCAGGCGAAACGTTAATAAAGACATGAATGTGCGTGTTTTATCACCTGACTATCGGGACTCGTCCTGCTGACTGCGCCCCCCCCAGCCCCCCCGGGCCCCCCGGCCCCCCCGGCCTCCAAACAGGACTTTAAGTTTCTGTACATTCTGGTGATGTTGGATGTTGACAATCGCGAGACAAAGCGGAGGAGGGAGGTGGGGGGGATTTCTTGAAACAGTGAAACTCGCCCCCACGTGGGTCTGTCAGCAGCTCCACCTGAACTGGGACTTTTTGTTTTGATTTTTTTTTTTTTTTTTTTTTTGCTCCTTGTTCCTGAAGCTGCCGCGCGCTGAGCCAATAGCACGAGGCCGGAGCGGAAACCCCGCCCCCCCACGCCTGCCGAGAAACGACGCAAGCCGGCTATAAAAGCACCTCCAGCCTGTTCCGAGCTCAGAATAACACGCACTCACCGAGCACGTTCTCAGCTCCGTGCACACACACACACACACACGCACTGCAACGACAACCCGAGCGCGCTTGGATTATAATAACTATGACTCTGGAAGAGATCAGCGGACAGGACAACACGATGGAAACCACCGACAGGTAAATAATGTCTCGTCCTTTGCAGCGGCTTGGTTGGTGCGTGCGTGTCGCTGTGTTCTTGTACGCGGTGTCCCTCACGATGCGCGTGTCTTTTTTTTTTTTGTGCAGGGCGCAAAGTGCAGGCGCAGCCCTGGAGGAGCTGCTGACCGCTGCCAAGACGCAGGACTACCTGACAGTCGGAGTGTACGAATCTGCAAAAGTCATGAATGTGTAAGTGTTGCAACTTCTTCTTCTTTAAAAAAAAAAATGCAGCTTTTTTATTTATAATAAAAAATAAAAAAAAAGGATTTTCCATTGATCACCTCTCTTCCCCCCTCAGTGACCCAGACAGCGTGGCGTTCTGCGTCCTCGCCACGGATGAGGAGGACGAGGGCGACATCGCCCTCCAGATCCACTTCACCCTCATCCAGGCTTTCTGCTTCGACAACGACATCAACGTGGTGCGCGTCAACGACATCGAGCGCCTGGCTGACCTCGTGGGCGCGGAGGACAGCGGCGAGCCCAAGGACGCGCACTGCATTCTTGTCGCGGTAAGTTCCCCCAGAAGCCGCAGTGACGCACACGTGCATGCATCTTTATTATTACTATCATTATTATTATTATAGTGAGCTGATGTGTGATGAATGCTGTGCTGCTCTTGCAGAGTCCCAGTGCAAACCCCTGGAAGGACCCGGCTCTGGACAAACTGAGCCTGTTCTGCGAGGAGAGCCGCAGCGCGTGCGACTGGGTGCCCACCATCACACTGCCAGAGCGCTGAGCCGAGCTCCTGCTTTCAGAAGATCAAGATGGAAAAGAGAAGTCAAGGAGCTGACTTTCATCCATGGTGGGGAGCTGTGCTTCACCTGGATTAAGAGGCTGATTGCACTCGCTGCAGGAGAGCCTTCCGGAGGTGTCAGCAAGTTCTGGATCACCCTGCGCGAGGGGCTGAGGTTCAGAGATCAGGTGCAAAGTGGACTCAAAGCCCGATGGACACAGAAGAAGGAGGTGGACTGAGCTGCATGGAGCTTTAAGGGTGACCCTGCTGCCATTTAACAGACACGTGAGAGCAGCACATCACAGAGATGCTGTGGACTTCTGAGGACTCTAGAGTGAAACTCATCACAGAAGGAGATGCTGGTTCTGAAGATGCCTATAAGGGGGTGTCTGAATGGACATTTTCTTTGTGACTGCAGTCTGTCGGGAATTTCTTGGAAAAAGCAAAAGAATCTGCTTCATCATCCCGACTTGAGCTGCAGTGAAACTTTCATGGACTTCATTTTTTTTTTACTTTCAAACATGCAACTATAGAACAATGCAATGTCCGCTTGAATTGTACTCTTTTTTTTAAAAAAAATTATTATTGATTTTTGAATAAATCTTTTGAATCAAACTCTCTCTTTTCTCAAGTTTTGTGCTTTATGCATATATCTTCACATATGTCACGTGCATGATCCCGTGTGAGCTAAGATGCAGCAGCGTGTGAGGACCTGCAGCTAAAAGTGTCGGGATGGTGAACTTTCTAAGAAATTAAATGTAGTTGGAGGGAAAGTACACATGCAGTCTACAAAGTAGCACAGCTGCAACATGACTGAAACTTTTTCTTTTTGTGTGTGCGTGTGCGTGTGTGTGTGTGTGTGTGTGTGGGGGGGGGGGGGGGTAACACCCGTTAACCACACAATGCCCACCTGCTGTATTGACTGCATGCAGCTGTGCTGAGGGACACTCTGCTAAACCTAACAGAGATGCAAGTTGTGCTACTGAAACTGCACTGAGAGTTAGACTGGAAAAACACACCCAGCAAAAACCATTCCCAACCCATCCCAGTTAAACTGTTTGCACGCCTGCAGATATGTGCACACGCCGCCATGTGCATGCCACAGTTAAATGGAGAGGACTCGGAGAAGATCTGTGAGAGAATGAGGGTCATCAGTGGCAGGCTGAGGGGAAGTGCTGTGGTCGGCTCAGAGCCGAAGCTGACAGTAATCGGTGGCCCACATCAAAGAAACGGCAGACTTCAGAGAAACCTGTCGCCATTTTCTTGGCAAAGGGACCCCCTGTCTGCAGCCCGACGCTGGTCACAACCTGAACGTGCACTCGCGTGCATGCAGGAACAAACCTGTACAGCATGTCCGCATCATTTGGGACATGTGTGCACTCACCATTGTGCAGACACAAAGGAAAGTTTCTGTTACTGACAGCTCAGACTGAAGGCAGGCGATTACGCAGTGTTCTAAGAACAGAGGAAACGCCTCTCAGGCTGAATTAAAATGCAACTTGTGGACAAAGAAGGGGGAAATTTCCATGGGATTCCCTCGTTGTTCTTCATACATGTATTTGAGACCCTCTAAATGACTAAAATGCAACCCAGGCTAGTCATTTTGTTGCGTGCGCTGTCAGAACTGTTGCTTATAATTCAACAGAAACACTGGTGGGGCCTGTCTCTGTTATTAGTCTGTGGTGACTTTTACTCCAATCAAACATGACACGAAACTGAGTGAAAGCTGAAACTTGTGTGAGAGAGTCCCACAAGCCAAATTAACCGCCTCAGTTTAGATGATTTATACAAATTGTTCATAATGCTGTGCTGAAAAAGAAAACTTTCAAATATTTTTTTAATGATCAGAGCACTTCAGATAGCCTCCTTTGTTTTCTGCAAAAAAAAAAAAGTAGCTGTAGTCTTGACCTGATTGTTGAAAGAAAACAAAGGCAATATTTAATGCCCCCCCCCAGATAAAATAGTGCAGATAAGAATAAATCTATTTACATTAAGTATAGACAGATTTGAATAAGTGTACTGTAATTACAGATAAAGTGTATGACTACTGACCCAGTTTACATAAAAGTTACGTTTCTGCTCAGACTGCTTTTTTCTACTACCGTATTTTCCGGCGTATAAGTTTCATATTTTTTTGCATAGATTTGTCAGTTCTGCGACTCACATGTCGAAGCGACTTATATACTTTTTTCCATATTCATAACAATTTTTGACTGACACTTTAAATTTTGAAGAACTGCAACAGCGAGTCCTCCCGTGCGCACTCGCTTCACTCAGCTGGTGCAGGCGTAGGAACGCTGCGTTAGCGGCTCCTGCTGCGATGACTGGCACTGCGCTGTCCAGGTGAAATGAAGCTGTTTTGACCATTAAATAAATGCATAATGAACTCGACTGGTCAAAAGTGATGCATAATAAATGTGACTTATACGCCAAAGTGTTTTTTTCCTCTTCATGATGCTTTTTTTGACTGATGCGACTTATAAGCCAGAAAATACAGTACTCTAACTTTAATTTGTGCATCTGAGGACAAGTTTACCTGCTGTCTCCAACCTTGTTCCTGCAACATCTGAAGAGCTTCAGCAGGCCTGTTTTAACTGGCAATCTTTCTGTGGACTGTGGACAACAAAAGTCAGTCTGGTGTAAAGGAGCTCCTGCTGTTGCTGCTGTTTGTGTGGCATTAACAAACATCTTCTCCCAGTGTTGGCTGCGGTGCCAAAAGCCTGGAGCAATAGTCCAGACTGCTGAGACAGCTGACTGTCTGCACAAAGTCTGAGCCAGAGATTTAGAGCTGCGATAGACTGAAAATAGGGAGCGAGACCAGACAGATGTGCAATGTGACTTAGAAATATTAATGTTTTCAACTTTGGCACCAAACATGGGTGAACAACACATCAGAGTACCGGTAGTTATGTCCTATGAAACATTTGCTCTGTTTCATCTATAAGACAGATTTCTTCATGAGCTTCCAACTAGCACCACTTACCACAGATGGATGGAAAATACCAACATTTAACATGCTGATTGGAAAACAATATTGAAAAACTTAAAATTAAATCAACTTCTCTGGACGGATTCTTCTTGCTGAAACATTTCGTCTTAATTAGTCTTATCTGGAGCAAAAGTTAGGAGTCATCGGGACTCTGTACCACAGAGCAGCATCCCCTCTAACTCAGGAGCCAGACACAAGGAGAAATCCCACACAAGACCGGCCCTGGAGCAACGTGGATAACTGGGCCTTCCTGAAAGCAGAGAAGAAACCCAAACTGGACTCCAGCCAGCCATCAGACCAGTGGTCATTCCATATGTTGCAGATGTTTCAGAGAAACTGAGACATTTATTTTCTAAACACAACGTCCGAGTGGCTTTCAACCCCCTAAGTACATTATAGAAAAGACTGGTTCATCCCAAAGATCCAGTCCCCCGGCACAAACAGAGTAATATTGTGTATGCTGTTCAGTGTCAGGAG
>JARVGS010001792.1:13556217-13566368 GCA_031762315.1 Hypsolebias antenori | reverse complement strand
AAGCTGCCTTCGCACCGAAGACCGGCTAATAGCGTGGCTAATGCTAACAGGCCCAGCTAGTTTTGGATGGACACCGCAGAGAAACGGCTTTCAGTAAGTTATTAACTCTTTTTCTGGCTCCAAATGTATGAAGTTAACATGTTAACAGTCCTTCCTGTAAACAGTTTGGACTGTGTGAAGCTGCAGAGCTCGGACTGCAACGAGCTAACATGCTAAAAGACCAAGACAGGCTTGACCAACTCAAAGTAAGAAATTAATATTTTTTATTTATCAATAGAATTTATTTTATTCATCAAAATGTACAGTACTGTACATGTATGTGTTTTCTGATCATTATGTAGTGTACTGTGTTAGGATAGGAAGTGCTTGGTAACTGTACAGTACTGTACATGTACGTGTCTAAGTGTTGGCTCGAGTGGTGTCCGACTTACGGCAAAATCGGGTTACGAACAATGCGTAGGAACGGATCTCATTCATAACTCGAGGACTACCTGTACTGAAACCACGTAAAATAGTTTAAAAAAATAAATGAATTGAAAGTTGAATAATAAGTTCTTAAAACTATGTAAACATATGCAACAATTTGCAAAAGCTGAAATTAAAACATTAGAATAATATAGAAATAATCATTAAAAAAAATCCACTTAAGGGCCCCCCTAGTGACACCTGGAGCCCTAAGCAGCCGCTTTGTTTGCGTATGCCTTGGACCGGCCCTGAATGGCAGCAACAAGGAGGAACTTTAAGACGCTGGGCAAAAAAACACATTGAGCATGTTTACTGTTCAAGAACGGCGAGGAAAAAGCTTCTTGTTTAATGGGCAAGAAAACACTTGCCAGGGTTGGATCTTGTCATTCCATTTCAACCTGAAATTTCTCCCTGAGGTTGACTTACAAGTGCAATCAGAACTTTGCAAGAGTATGAAAGGAGAATTCAACACCATGATGCAACTGCTCCTCTTCCTTACACTAGGTGTTTTTCATAGCAACATACCATAGTTAACCCAGTAACACACTGGGGGGGTGCATGGCAACAGTGTTTCGCTCCATCCCTCCTCCTTTCTCACACAGACACACTCCTGTCTCTACCTTTGTTGTTGTGCAGTTATGAAACCGATACCTTTCCAAATCAACAAGCCTGGCGTTTGTGTGGGTGCACTTTGTCATCGACGGAAAACAAAAAATAAGCTTTTTGTTTTTGCCGGTGCCACTTAATCTGTAAGAGGGATGGAGGAGCCGGCAATGGGGAAAAACAGGAAAAAAGGGGGGAAGGGGTTGTGCTTGGAGCTGCAGCCAATCCTAGAACAGGATTAGCACGGAGCCGGCATAAACACGAGGTGTTGCTGTTGGTAACAGGAATCTTACTGGCTGCTGGGAGTTCTTGCTCAATCTGATAGGTGTCTCAATGTGTGGGGGTATTTTGATCACTGTGTTTTTCTGTTGTGCTCTTGAACATCTTTGCTGTCCTCTTCACTTCTGTTTTTATGTAAACAGTGGGACTTTGCAGCCTCAAAGCTGAGGACAAGCTGTTTTGTTCTTAAATCTGCTGATCATTGATGACATTAGGATGGTGCGTTCCAAAGAAGAGTCCTTGTTTCTTTAACTGAGCTGTGAGCAGTAGTGGGGGGACGTGGTGAATGATGAGGTCAGGTTGATGACACTATTGCATGATGCACCTGCAACTGTATTTTCACCATGAAGATGGTTGCTCAGTATACAAGTGTGTATTTAAATGTATTCGATGGTCTAAAACACAAACTTCCCGCCCTAGATGACCAGTCTTCAAAGCCCTCGAAGTATCCTTGAGGTCAGCCCCAGAGTCACGCTGTGTTTACCTCAGAGTCAGATGGCGTGCACCGTGCACATGTTGGGTTTGTTTACAAATGTTTCCTTCCTGAAAGGGGTGTCTCCATATGCATGCCAGAGTTGCTTTGGAAACAGCGTACCCACGGCAGCCAATGGGAAGGCACGGATTATGACATGTGTGTTTGTGCGTGTAAATAAATCAAACAGATTCATGTTATCTGGGAGCATGTTGACAGGAGGGGATTTTTTTTTTTAATCGGCACACTCAAGGAAGATGAGAAAAAAAAAAAAAACATTTCCCAGCAATTATGCCTGGATCAGCCGAACACAAACCAATTAACAACCTCCTGTTTTGAAATGGGCAATGTGTGTGTGTCAGTCTCAATGACTGCTTTATGAAGCTCCTCTCTTTACTTAATAGTCATACACAGAACAAAAAGGTCGGTTTTTGCTGTGCACGTGCATGAGCGTGCACTTGCTCATGTGTGTCCCATACGTACAGCTGTTATTGTTGTGAACCATAACTGCTTGGTGACCTGCAGTTTCTCTGGCAGCTGTTCTGAGTTTTATTTACTGTCGGACATTTCTTTTTCTGTGTTCTAGTGAAAACCAGCTTTATCAGCGTGCTCACCAAAAAACAGGAAGTTCGCTATCTGCTCAGTCATTAATTATTGTAAACTCACATGGACAAAAAGCAAACAGAGTTCAAGGCATTTGTGAGGAAAATAATTCAATAGCTGCGGCCTTTTTTTTATTTTTATTTTTTTATTACATTTCATTTTGAACTGGCAATTTGCAGTTGTGCAGAAAACTACAAATTTGTGAACATCTAAAATGTATTCTCACTGCTGTAAGGATCACAGAGTGTAAGTGTGGTCTTTGTTGTGCGCCTGCTTTGTTTGTGTGCGCATTGAGTGTGGGTGCATGGAAACTGATATGAAGTTGGAGCCATGTGTTACCTGCCACACAGGATGCAGCTGCAGCAGGTAAACAATAGCAGCTCAACAGTGTGTTACTGCATGTACGAGAGTGTGTGTGTGCATTTGTTTCTTTAATGTAAGTGTGTGTTTTAGTGATCATTTCCTTAAAACGGAGCTTCTTTGTCGCCCTCCTTTTCTCTGCTCCTAAATCCATCATCTCTTCAGCTCAGTGTGCCTTCAGGGAAGAAGGGCATCTAATCAGTAATCCACTGACTCCAGGCTTTTTTCTTCTTCCCTTTTTTCACTGGAAAGCTGCAATGAATGTGAGTGCAATCACATTTGACTAATCAGTTGAAAGCACGGACAGCAAATTGGTTTTCGTTCAGCCAAAGCAGCACCAGCAAAAGTAATCCATGATTGATTCTCTTTGCTGAAAGGTAAAATAAATTTGAGAACAGCCCCGCTGGAGAGTGACTGACAAAGTGGAGCTGGAGTCTGGTTGTTTTTGTTCTTTTGGCTGCTCCCTTCTGCAGGTGTCGCCACAGCGAGCAAACCCAAAGAATTCTGGCAAGTGCTTTTTGCTGGACACCCGTTGTGATGCAACCTGAGCTCAAACCTGCAGCCCTACGATTACAAGACCACTGCACCGACAAAAGCAAAACAGGCCGCTTTTGTTTTTCCCAACAAAAACTTCTCTGTTTTCTTCATTGTTTTCAGTCTAAAGTTCCTCTTTGTCATGGTCCACAGCAAACAGACAGTTGTATAAGACAAAGGAGCTAGACAACCACACTGTCCTCAGCAGACTCCTGCACTCAGCCCTGCAACGGGTGAGCATTTAACCAGTTTGTTTCACAAACTCAGACATACATGTCTGCTCACAGACCACAGTCAAAAGATCTCGCTGTGTTTCTGAGCCAAAGATCTGACGCTTTGTCAGTTTTTATGTCTCTTCGTGAATGTGGGTCGGCCTTTGCACATGCACTTGCCTGCATGTAGGCAAGGAAGTGGAAATAGGAAGCTCTGCATGTGCAGTTTATCTTCAATGAATATTTAGTTCTTGTACAGTATCTTGCATTGTGTACTGTGTAGGTGTGGGACACTAACGTACTGTATATGAGGGCTTCGTGTAGGAAAGCTTTATCCACAGCCACGGAGCAAGACAACTTGGTGACGTCTATCTTGGAAACTAACAATGACGGGCTATGTTGCCGTTGTGGGCGAAGTGAAAGAACCAAGCATCCAAGAGTCCTCCTTTAGCTGTGAATGTGCACATTTGTCTTTAAGTGGGTGTTTGGAACTTTATTTAAAAAAAAATGAAAGAGAAGCTTCAGTCCTATTGATAAAAATCAAACATAAAATCTGCCATCTGAAGGTTCTACTTATTTTTCCCATTCTTGTCAAATGATGCCTGGCATACGAGTCAAAATCCACGATGTATGTATTGATGTGCAGCCTGCAGGATGGAGTAATCATGCTATACAACTTCATGTCCTTTCCAGCTCTTTCAGCCTTTTTTTTTTTTGTCAAAGCCAGACATGAGTCGTCTCTCATTCAAATACCGTCCCCTTTGTTGGACCAGATTCAGAAGCAGTGAATGTCTTTTCAAACAGACACATGCAAACACACATAAATGCACGCACGCACAAGTCCCCCAGGGCTCGTCTCTTTTGATCTGGATCTTACTCATCCATGCACAGTGCAGCAGGTGTGAGGCAGCCGTCAGGTGTGTGTGTGTCCAAGAGCCACTGCGTGCATATGTGTCATTAACCATATGGCCCTTAAGTTGCTAACTACCCACCTAACCCTCCTCTTTCACCCACTCAAGTAAATCAGTCTACACATAAACGCACGCTCGCTTTCACATTGTCTCCTCAGCAGCTGGGGTCTATAGAAAACACCAGTGAATGTGCAACCAAGGGCAAATCAGAGCAATTTCTGAACCAGTGCTCCACCAATCGGGGAGCAGAAGCTGACCGCGATCAGAGCCAATCAGGCATTCAGAGAGGGGCAACCAATGGCAAGAAGAGCCAAGTACTGAAGCAGTTGGAGATAAGAGTAAACCAATCAGGATCTGAATTTCAGTCCATTGATGTGTTGTTTTTGAAGCTCTGCTAAGAACTTTTTTTTTCTTGATGGCCAAACGCGCAGGAACTTAATGCCCTTGCTTGGTAATCTGAACTTTACGGCTGTTACTGCACAGAGCATTCCAGACTTACACAAGATTTGTGCATTAGAGAGCAAATCCTGCCATGTTTTTCTTTGTATATAAAGGAAAACCTGATAACTCACATGGGTTTGGAGTAGGTGTTGCAAGATGATGCAACTGCAGAACTAAGCAGTGCAAACAACGTGTACAATATGTGTTTCTGATTAAAAAAAAAGTTACAAAACCTCATAACAAGATTTGTACCTCTGCTTCATTTGTGCACATACATCTCTATATGTCTCTGAAAGTACCGTAAGCGTGTCAGTGGGTTTGCCTTCAGTCACCCCAAACCCCCTTCTTCATGGACAATAAAGCAAAGAGGCATTACATTGACACACGTGCTGCCAACTGTTGCTGAGACACAAAGCAAAGATAAAAACATTTTACAGACTGTGAAAGCTCCCCCCTCACCTCCTTCTGACCGTGGCACACTCCAAAATCATGAGCCACACACACACACACCCCAATCCTGGCTCCATTGTTCTTGGTGAATGAGTGGAGGGGTGTGTATGTCTCTGTGGGTGAGTGTGTGTGAGGACAGCTGGCTCTCTGGCTCCATTAGCGGCAGCTGTCCCGGCCTCAGACCCTCAGGGTGGAACAGTGTAGATTAGAGGGTGGGTGGAGTGTGTGTGGAGGTGTGTGTGGCCTAGCCAGTGGCCCTACGCTCAATGAATGGGTCTCTCGTCTCCTTTGTTCCATCTCCTTGAACCTTTTAGCGTCTCTTTTTAAAGGCAAAAAATTAAAAAAGATTTTTTTCCTAAATGCAAAATTAGGGTTCAGTGCAATTAAGGAGGGCAAAGGGTAAACAAATGCACGAACAGGAAGTGGGACAGGCAGTGAAAGTAGCTAACAAAAACCACTCGAAGGTCTAGGATGGAGTCAGCGACAGACAGAGAGTTTTGGGTCTCCACATGGCGCTAAGTGGGGGCCAGTGAGGGCAGTTTGGTGACAGCTGTTACTCCTGCCTGGATATCTGAGACAGTCTGTCTAACATATACTGTGCGATGATGAATGGAAGTGTATGTGTGCACATAGAAAATATAGAGTTTTGGAATCAGATTGGATTTTTGCCAAGAAGTGAAGAGTGGCACACTTCACCGAAATGCCTCTGCTCATAAAAAAATGAGCATTCTGAGAAGCGGCGAGGAGGCACGCAGCTTTCTATCACCAAAAGATGCATTTATGGGTCTGTTTTCATCCACGCTGCTTCATTAAGACACAACGGCAGGAAAATCACGGCTCTTTTCCTGGAGAAAAGTGTCATCGTTTGTGGACACAGGAGTCATTTGGGGCCCAACAACAACAACTTGATATTTGCACAGAGCTATCAGAGATGTATGTAGATCTGCTCATTCTGGTGCAATTCGGCCTTAGCTTTGAAAACATCATGAAAAGTACACAGATCGACTGGTTAAAAGCCTTAAAGAGCGTTGAGTCATGTGTTTGCAAAATCCAGGTAATGGAGATAAATTAGGATAAATAAAGTCTTAAGAGGAGGGTTGTTATGACACATAGGAAATGCAAGACTGGTGTTCAGGGAGGATTTAAAGTGGGTCAAAGGGCTTTAATAAAACAGTTTCCTTAGAATGCTAATATATTGAATGTTGATATAACCTCTGTTCCATCTTAAATCTTCCTCATGTGCTGTGAACCGACTGACCCTTGTTGCCATGACAACATGTCAGTTTGATCCAGAGTGACGTTTCTATTCAAGTTGTCATTGTCTCCCTTAACAACTGATGCGCAATCCCCAATTAAGGGTGAGGGATGCTCCAAAAAATAAAAATAACAGTTGATTCTATTGTGTAAGCTTTTGTCTGATTTTTGTTTATAGCACACACACTGTTTTTAGCTGCAATTCAAAAAAAAAAAAAGAGTCATTTGTCACAAAATTGAACTGCGCTCTTTTTTTATGGTAAGAAATGTTACACAAGAACAGTTGATCCCTTATATTCTGTGCTGGCCAGTGAATAGCTTATTCAGGAAAAGCTGCTGAATTGGCTCTGAGTTATATGACCCGCAGCAACTGCCTGCAGTGTCTGGGCAGACACTGGAGGCCTTCTGAAAACAGCAGGGTAATTAAAGTTAAAGACATTTTCCAGATGAGGCTAAATAAAATGATAATCCAATGTGCAATAGATGAGCGCAACAGATAAATCCAACTGTTGTATTTCTTTCTTTCTTTTCTATAATCTTTGTGCGAATTTGAGCAAAATGAAGATACATATTTCATTATGTAGTACTGTATTCTAATGAATCAATTCATATACAGAGAATAGTAACACACAAATATAAAAATAAGTATTACATTTGCTTTATGAGTGTGATTCTTGTTTTGGATAAGTGCTTCAAATCCTGAACTAATTCATGTCACAATCGGTCCATAGGATACCTACACCATAACATGAAAGTGATACAACTTGTCCAACAAAGACATTATTAGCAATTTATCACATTTCACATATTTTAAAGCAATGTGTATAAGTTTTTTTTCTTTTTAACTTTGCGATGGGCTAAAGGCCAAAATATGTCATGGATTAGTACCTGCAGACTGCTATTTACAGCCATTAAAAACAGAAAACCTTGTCAAAATCATAACAGTAGTAATATTGATGTCATTGCTGTTTTTGTCTTCAATTGCTGGTTAAAATATTATACTTTCCATCCATCCATCTATTTTCCGTGGATTGTTCCGAAGTTGGGGGCAGCAGCTTGCAGGGAGGATCCAGACATCTCTTTCCACAGCCACTTCTTCCAGCTCTTCTGGGAGGACTTCAAGGCGTTCACAGGCCAACCAAGAGATATAGTTGCTCTAGTGCCTGGATGCACCTCTCTACGGAGTGTCCAGGGAGCATCCTTACCTGATGCATGAACCACTTTAACAGGCTCCTCTCAATATGGAGGAGCAGCGGTTCAACTCCGAGTCCCTCATGGATTACTGAACTTCTCACCCTATCTCCAAGAGAAAGTCCAACTACCCTGTGGAGGAAACATTTTAACCACCTGTATACGCAATCTCATTATTTCAGTCGCTACCCAGAGTTCATGGCCATAAGTGAGGGTAGGAGCATAAACCGACTGGTAGAGAGCTTCGGCTTACATCTCAGCTCCCTCTTCACCAGAACAGACCAGCACAGTGCAGACATTGCACCAATCCATCTGTCAATTTCATTCTCCATTCTTCCCTCACTTGTGAACAAAACCCCAAGATCCTTAAACTCCTCCCCTTGAGGCAGAACCTCATCCTCGACCTGAAGAGAGTAATCCACCCTTTTCTTACTGAGGACGATGGTCTCAGATTTGGAAGTGTTGATTCTCATCTCAGCCGCTTCACACTCGGCTGCGAACCACTCCAGTGAGAGCTGGAGACCACAGCACAATGACGCCAACAGGACCACATCATCTGCAAACAGCAGAGAAGGAATCCTGAGGCCACTAGACTTAACACCCTTAGCCCGCTGTCTGCACTGTGAAATTCTGTCCATAAAAGTTATGAACAGGATCGGTGACATCAGGCAGCCTTGGCGGAGTCCAACTCCCACCCTGAAGGGGTCTGACTTACTGCCAGCAATCGCACCGCTTGTAAACCTTGCAGCCAGCTCAAGACAGCCACCTCAACAACTGAGGCTATGAACATGGCCCACTTGGACTCAATGTCCCTCCGCCTCAGCAGGGATGCGGTTAAAGCTCTCCCGGAAGTGTGAGTCGAAGATCTTTTAGACAGGTTCTTCTGCCAGGTGTTCCCAGCAAACCCTCACTACACGTTTGGATCTACCGGGTCTGTCCAGCATCTTACACTACCAGTTGATCCAACTCGCCACCAGGTGGTGATCACTTGACAGGTCAGCTCCTCTCTTTACTCAAGTGTCCAAAACAAATGGCCGCAAATCAGATGACACGACTACAAGTCAATCATCAATCTACGACCTGGGGTGTTCTGGTACCAAGTGCACTTATGGACTCTCTAATGTTTGAACATGTTGTTCATGATGGACAAACTATGACTAGCACAGAAGTCCAACAACAGAGCACCACTTGGGTTCAGATCAGAGAAACCACTCCTCCCAATCACGCCTCTCCAGGTCACATTGTCATAATCCACATGGTTTTGAAGTCCCCCAGCAGACTTAAGGAGTCCCGAACTGGCACACCTTCCAGCACCCCTGCAAAGGGCTCCAAGAAGGCCGGATACTCCAAACTGCCATTTGGCGCATAGGCACAAAGAACTATCAGAGCCCAGTCTCCCCACCCAAATGCGCAGCTGAGCTACCATCTCATCTACCAGGGAAAACTCCAACACAGAGGCACCAATTCAGGGGATAAGAATGGACCCACACCTGCTCGGCACCATGGGCATCTCCAGAGAGGGGTAAGGTCCAGCCCCTCTCAAAGAGATTGAGAGGGGCTGGATCTGCTTCCTCCTGCGGTGGGGGTGGGTCATTGAGTCCAAGTGGGTCGTGTTCTGAGCCTCTGTTAAGAGAGGTTACTTGCCATGTATCAAGAGTTAGCTTTGGTAACCTAGAGACAGAACGCCAAGGCCCTCACCTCCGGCCACTGCCCATGGAAACATGCACTTGACTTGTATGCCCCTCCTGCAGGTGGTGGGCCCACAGAAAGGCAAACCCATGTTGCTCGTTAGGACTGAGCCTGATCAGTCCCTACGGGTAGAGACCCGGTCAGGTGCTCACCGACAAGCACCTCCTCCAGGCCTGGCTCCAGGGTTGGGCTCTGCTAACCCACGTCCGGTCAAGGGACATTGAGATCCTAGCTTTTTTCTGTCCATATGAGTTTTTTTTTTTAAATAAAATAAAATATATATAAAAAAAAATTAATAATAAAATACAGGTAGTCCTCGGGTTACGACAGTCTCGAGTTACGACGTTTCGTAGTTACGACGCATCTCCCTTATTCACGTTACGCGGTTATGTCGGTTTTACGTCGGTTTTAACATCAGTTTTTATGTCGGTTTTTAACGTCAGTTTTACTACGATTTTACGACGTTAAATGTCATAACTTGGCGGCGCAGCGGCGGAAGAATACAGTATGTGGTGCAGCGGCTGAGGAATACAGTACTGTACGTGTACTGTACGGAGGAGGACAACGTCACTCGCATCCCAGTAGGCCATTAGCCCTTCATTAACCCTTCATTATGGCTCCCAAAACGCAAAGAGGACTCTTCTGATGGCAGTGCATCGAGGAAAAGGAAGGCCATCACCATGGACT
>JARVGS010001792.1:13519886-13530461 GCA_031762315.1 Hypsolebias antenori | reverse complement strand
AGCATTCAGTGTTAGACAGGATCTGTTTCTGAAAAAGAAACCCAGTTTAACTTTCAGTTTCTTTACGAGGTTTTCCATGTGGAGTTTAAAAGAGAGATGCGAATCGACCACGATACCCAAATATTTATAGGAATCAACAAACTCAATAGGGACACCATTTGAGGATAAAATATAAGGCTCACTGTTGATTTTTGAGGAAATTAAAGAATTTTAAGTGACCTTTGTAGTCCAAATAAATATGGTACATTTAATCTAAAATTGTTATTTTTAACATTTCAGACAAAGTTACCTTGTAAGCACAATAAGCATTTGTAAACCTATTTCTTTAGCATATATTATTATACTTTATCACTGCATTATAAGTATCTACAACTAATATTATGTACTAAAAATAGGTTTACAAATGCTTTGTGTGCTTACAAAGTAGTAACTTAGTCTGAAATGATTAATATAACAACTCTAGATGAAATATATTAGTGAACAGATTTGGTTCACTATTTGGCAAGAAACTGGTCAGTTTTGTCTCTTTGTCACCCTTAATTATTGCATAATAAACAATTATTAAGGATTTATAAAGTGTTCATAGAGGAATTAATAACACATCTATAAACTATTTATTAGCCATGCACAGCATAAGGGAGCCTTACTGTAAAGTGGTACCATGAATTGTTCTTTAGTGGAATAAGCATTTTTGCATTTTAGAGATGTTCTTTTGTCCTCATGATTTAATTTGTTTTCCCCCAAATATCTTAACATTGGAAACAAGGACTAATTGCAATGCAAGACATGCAACCTCTTGTCTTTTGAGTGTGTTATCTTCTGCAAAATTAAAGATGAGGTAATGAACGTATGGAGATTAACACATGCAGTACAGTTCATTCAAGATAACATTGTTTGCCTTTTATTCATGATGCAAAGGACAACACAGAATGTTTAATAAGGACAAAATGTCTAATCACAAACACAAAAGTAAATTTAAATTTAAAAAGTGCAAAGCTCAACGTGCCAAGACAACATCTGCTCATGCTGCAACATCATTCTGTCAGCCTTCTGACCTAATGGCCCTTTTGGGTGGTTAGATGTTCGGCAGCAGGTTTCTCCAACATTGTACACTTGTGACTGCAGCTGTTGCGGTGAGTTTAACAAAAAAAAAAAAAAAGAGGCACCATGAGCATTCCTGCAGCTCCCTCCCTCCTGGGCCATGTGTGCGAAGTAAAATGAATGGAATCAGTGGCATGCACCCCAAACCCAAAAGCCTGACGACTGCAGTGCAGAGTTTAACTCCACATTCCAGCAGAAATTCCTTCATAATCAAAATCCTTGTGGAGCGAGTGATAAAGGAAACTTGTACATACATACAGCTTAATAGCTTCTTTGGAGCTTTGAAATATGACAATTTATCTTGGGTTTACTCACAAGAAGACTTTATCTTAAGATGTCTCCAGCCAGCTACAAGGACAGACTGAATGAAGGGACAAAGCTTCTGTTTGTGTGTGTGTGTGTGTGTGAATTTGTAAAACAATAACAAAAAAATCAAAAGCTATAACTTCCAAAGTGCCACAGTTTACTATAATTACTGATGGATTTCTCTTGTTCAGAGTCACAGCAGTAAATTATTTCTTACAGTAAATCTTCTTAACAACGACAACCGAAACAATTTAGTAAATAAGAGGCTCAGTGTGAACATGCATGCTTTTCTGTGTGTGTGTGTGTGCAGTTTTATGCTCCATCCCCATTCTCCCACTCACAGTAATGAGCTGCACAACAGCTTGTTCTGCATTACAGATGATGGAGCTGCACATTCAGCCCTCACGATGTCTTCAGACCGACACTGCCCCGGCAATTAAAGCCTAAACATAACCACTTGATAAGTAGCTGATTAACAGTTTAACACATGCTCAACAGATTTAATGTGAAACCATGTGTTCCACCTATCTCAAAAAAACGTTCTTTATATTGAAAAGGTGCACATCATTTTGAATTACTGTGTTTTTTTACTCTAATTTACTTTCCAAGTTACTTTAGTTAATGTTGAATCTTTGTTGATATAGTGTTGATGGTGGAAAGATTTTTTAACACAAATGGGCCCCCAGCTGAATAAAACTCGGTAAAGATTGCTAACTGCTGTCTGTGGACTGAAAGTTACAAAAAGCCCATGGGAGGAAATCAAGGACACAATGCCTGCATGCAAACTCTAATTTTGTTTATATAGCACAATTTATTATTATTTTATTTTAGAAACTCAAGTTTTACAATTGTAATGACTCACATAGGGCATGAAACTGGTTGTTTTCTTATCAGTCAGGGATGCAAAAATATGTAAATGCATTATAGTCATTGTAATATCCAGTTGTTGCCGTATCGATTATTCATTTTCTAAGCGTTCATATTCTGCATGGCAATAACATGTTTGGTCAGTCCAGTGGATTCTCACTGTTCTTGATGCAAACACCTGGTTTAACTCATAAAGGTTTTGATGCTAAAGCACACAGAAAATGATGTGCACACCATGATGACGATGTTAAGAGTAAGGAAGATGTGTTTATTGAAATATAAATTGTTGTCTTAATATTTAACAATATTATTGCAATCAGGCTTTTTTAATATCACAATGGAAATATACTATTTTATGTCTCAGAAATATTTTTCTATGCTTAAATGAAACCCAAAACACTGAGCTCCATTTCTTTAAGGACAAAATATTTTCAGTGTTGAACTTTAAGAGCTGTTGTGTGAACAATCACTGTTATTACAAGTTTTTAAATAATGGTTGCTGATGTATCATGTGTTCAATCTGTCACTGGTCTAATTGCATCTAGGGCAGTGGGAGCCAAAGTAAACAAATGGCTTTTCATGTGATGAACTATATACAAAAATCTCTTTAAAATGGAGCTCAAACAGTTAAAATCATCCCTGAGGTCCAGTTGCATAAAAACTTGGTACAGCTAATTTTGTGTAGCTGTGGCTGGGGTGGTTAGAACATTCATCTTCCACTGCAAGAGTTGGGGGTTCGGTTTCACCATTAGTCACATGGCAAAGTGTCCCTGGGCAAGACATTGAACCCCTCATTGCCTCCAATGTGTGTCCCATTGGTGCATGAATGTGATAAAGCACTGATTAGTCTTTGTATAGATATTGTAGAGAGCTGTATGAATGGGTAAATGAGGACACAGATTGTGTTGTAAACCACTTTGAGTGTCTTGATATAGAAGTACAGTTCATTCAGGTTCCAGTAGTTATAAAACCTATAAGAATGTGTTGCTGAGCTCAGAGCGAACCACTTTTACAAACTCACTGCTTGGACTTGAGCAGCACAAATAAAAGTGTTTGTGAGGTGAAGGAAGAGGCAGAGAAGGTCTTCTGTGTCAACGAGGTGGGAGCCGTCCTTGTCTTTGTCTGTTCACTTAAAACAGGGGTGTCCAAATGTTTTCATATCTGTGCCAGAACTGTCAAGATGCAGGCACTCGTGGGCCACAAAAAAAAGTGAATTTAACTCTCAACAATGTGAACAATATTTTGGAGAAAGGACAAAAGTTGACTACCGTAATTTTGGTGGAGAAAACATTTAAAATTGTTGTATATCCAAAACATTAAATGTCTCATAAACACTATATATTTTATTAAAAATGATTTAATTTATTTGCTTTGTTGGGTCTATGTTTGTTGTTTTCTTGTGCTTGGAAAGCTCATTTTAGTCTGATCTCAGCAACAAAAGTGTACCATTAGTAAGTGTCCTTTTAAAAGGGGGTTGATCAGCCATTTGGACCATGGTCAAGGCAAGAAAGTTCATGCTCAATCATCCAGGTACCAAATCCAATAATTCTCAGTTGGGTCATGAACCACTTTGGCTGTGGCTGCCTGCCTGGGAGGAGTCGACGAGGGATAGGATGGCCCCCAGAAACCATCTTGGCTCCAACAAACTGGTTGGTCCACTTAAGGTGTTTACTGCTTGGTGGGGAAACAGTTTACTGGAACTCCTCTGATGGTGCCCTCCGGGTGGAGAGTGAAACGTTTCTATAAAATAGAAACTGTTCAGATGACCCGACTGAGAATTATTGGATTTGGTACCTGGATTGTTGAGCATGAACTTTCTTATCATCCAGATGTCAGTTGCTACAACAGATTCATTGAAGGTTTGAAGGGAAACTGCTCAACCAATACGTGAAAGATACCACTTTATATAACGTAATTAAAAAAGGTCCAATTTACCTCTATTGACTATAAATCACCTGCAATTATTTATCCAAGTTTTATGAATAATTATCCAAAAGTCTCTGTTTTGATAGGAGTCTGGAAAGGCTTGTGGTGCTTTGTACCACAAGGTGAAGATAAAAAGATTCATTAAAGCTAGGGGTGCACAGATTGCAGTTTTCTGGCCAATCACCGACCTATAAAAAGTCTGACTTGCCGATTCCAATTTTGGTCGATATCGATTTTGTTTTAAAAGCAACACTGTCAAGTGTTACAAGGTCACAACGCATCTTCAATTTTCCAATCTTATTTGATTGAAAAACATACCCTAGAACAATGTCCTAGAAACATTATAAACTTGTTTGAACAGGCCATAAGGTAGTACTCTGAAATATAAATGAAGTTTAGACAATTGTTGTTAAAACTACTCAAAAAAAAAGAAAAAAAAAAAGAAGGTAAAATTGGTTTCTCATGCAAGGATCAGCTGATCTCTGGTCTCCCAGAATTAAGGAAATCACCCTAATTATAGCCAAGCATTTGTATTTTGCTTACTGTAAAATTACTCATGTTGAGAAGATTTTTTTAATCTGTTTTGCTGTTAAACTTATAAACATTGTATAAAAATGATTACCAATGAATCTGCAGAAAGTCTGCCTTAACCTCTTAAGCCTGCTGGCCAAAATGATACCATTCTTAAACTGCAGATGTGGACCACTCAGAATCACTCCAAGGGCCACAAATGGCCCTCGGGCCGCACTTTGGACACTCCTGACAAGCGAATCAAAGGGTCTTTTTAAACATTCAATTTTTGGTTGTATCCTGTGTTTACTGAGAAGCTGATTATTGGAGATGATTGTTTGAAAAGGTGCCACTTGTACTATTAGACTGCCTGAATGAACAGGTTTGACAAAGGTATTCACACAGTGACAGTGATCTCTTTCGGAAACAAAAAAAAAAACCATGAGTGATTAAAAAAACAAAAACAAAACACAAAAAAGGTTAACTCGTGCTCAGCTCATATATCATCAAGCTGTTGTTTTCGGGATGTTTACGACTTAGTATGTTCATCCAAAACTGAAACATCTGCTAGCTTGTTTTGCACCTCTCACAGAAACAAGACGTTTCACAGAATTTCCTGACGACGTCTGAGAACTCGATCGGCTGCCCCCTGCAGAAAGTGTGATCTATGCACAGAGACAGAACTGCTTCAGCAGGTGGTTATCTTTCTTGCTGTGACCCGTGACCTGGATGTTCAGCTGGGCTTGGTCACGAGCCCTGATAGTGAACCATCACTCAAGGGAAAGCAGAAGTGGTGTAAATGGGCTTCACTTATCAGTACGAACACAAGCTACCTCCAAAAAAACAGCTTTGCTGAAATTCGAAGAGAGTGGTTATCCCAGTGCACGTTATGGTGTGCACATCGTGTGCACGGGTAGTTTCACTTTTGCTTTCGTCTACTTCAGATTTTTGTAACCGCTTACCTTTGTTTAAGAACATGTTTCACAAACGATTGCTTCATTCTTGTGTTTTTTTGGACTAAAGAGTCATTATTCTCAGACTTGGGGTCCATTTGTTCTAAACCAACATCCAACCCATTGCAGAACCCGTGGACACGTGCACTGAAATGAGGGGCTCAGTGTACATGTGGTGACTAATTGTATCTCTCTGCAGTGCGCGTCCACAGTGTGTGTTTATGAGGGCAGCTGTAGCACATGCCTCCCTCCTGTCTGCCTCTGACCAACATATTTGCTGTAACAGATGTGTTGACATTTTTGCAGCTGCGCTCCCACCTGTTGTGTGAGAGTTAATGAGACGTGAGATGTCACCAGCTGAACGAAAAAAAAAGAGAGAAAAAGGTAAGCTCAGAGTGCCACCACAACAAGATGGGTGCCACAAATTCACAAAGGATGCAATACATGCCGCCTGACACAACGACCTGATTCAGTACGCACGTTACTTTTAGGAATGTGTGATCCCTTATCAACACAGGTGATCAGGAGAGAGAACTCTAACAGATCTGTTTTTCTACACAAGTAATGGCTTTCTTGCAGCAGTGACTTGTAGGTGCAACACTTTCACCAGCTTCCATTAGATCAGCTGTGGCGCTGATTTATAGCCATCAAAGAAAGTGAAATCTGGCTTGCAAAGGCTTTTAGTTTAGTGTTAATGCAAATTGATGAACTTTTTTTTTGATGACTGCATTTGCAGAATTTGCATTTGCTGCAGTTATTGTCACTCAGCTGCTGAGTTGGTTGCAAATAGGTTCTAAACATCCAGCAACAACTTCTATTCTTCATGTGAACATCCTTGAGCAACGTGCCTCTGACATATGGGAGGCACAAGTAAAGAAACTATAAAAGACATGAAAAGCAAGAAAGGGCAAATAAAATATGTGAATGTGATGCAGGTATATTGTAAGGAAAGAAAAATTCAAAAAGATAAAGATGAAAAGAGGACAGACATGAGAAGTGCTTGATGTGGTTCAGTAGGATTAGTGCTGATTGTGCTGCACTCTGTGAACTCACACTCCTGTAATAAAGTGCTGTTTAAAAATCTGCTGTCTTTAATAAGATCTAGTCACGTCAAAGACATGAATTCTCCCGGCTATATACACCCCTTTTATGTCTAAACACCTAAATTAATTTAGTATTTTTTTGTTGTTGTAATATTTACAACATTGGTTTGGGTGTTCAAGGCAGCATCAAGTGTGCAGTTAGGTACAAAAGTGGCCACGAAGAAAGCCACAAAGTCCCTTTTTGTGTGTGGCAATGGAGAAATATTAAAATGTTAACACCACGGCAGAACTTTCATCACATTTATTTTCTTTAAAATGTGAATATAACCGTAATTAATGAAAGCCTTAGCTGTGAGAAGATAAAGTAAACCATCACTAAACCGCACTTTGTGTTCAAACGTTATGACGTCCCGTCAGCAAGGCACATTGAGTCATTCTTTTTCTATTATTTATTTATATATATATATAAAAAAATCATAGTTAGCATCTGCTCTGTTTGGTGACACAAAGATGATTGTGAACATGTAACCTGTGTAGTGGGGTCTGTATAAAGAGGCCCACCATCAGAATTATCTAACATTTACTTTTGATAAAACTGTTGCCAAACCCTATAAAAAAGGAACAAAACACATTTTTTTAAATAATAATGAAAACATTGATTGCTCTTTATGACACTTCTTCCTTCAAAAATATGCTCTTATTTGAAATATCTGGTGACGTAACTGTTTTTGTTAACCTCTTCCAAACCTAACCTCATAAGTGTTGCTACAGTTCAGCTCGTTTCCAACAAACGTTGCAACCTCAAACTGACCAACTGACTCAAGAAACAGGAAACTGCTGCTCCCTTACTTCACATAGCTCGTTCCTGTCCTTCCTCATTGTCAGTTCCAACTTGTCAAAAAAAAAAAACCTTCAAAGAGGAGCAATCGTTTCATCTTTGCTTTGACTTCATCTTGTACCACTGATATAAAAGAAATCAATCTGTTTCTGCTTCCTTTTTTCAACTTAATTTCCTGTTTGTATCCTTTCAGTTCAGGCCAAATATTACCATACTTCTTTTAGCAGAAGCACACATCAGGACAGAATAATTAATGCGTTATCATTTACGCAGAAAGGACTGTCTCATTTGGAATCTCTGATTTTTCAAACTGGGACTGGGTTGTACAAATTGTGCAAAAAGAGGCTTATATGATTGTGTTGTCACTGATTTGACAACATCTGGGAGCTCCTAAACACATTGTTGTGGACCATTACTTTTAAAATCCAGTTAGACACAGATTTACTCTGAATTACTAGAAATATGCTTTAATGAGCAACACTGCTGCTGAAACGACTGTTGAACCTTCTGTACATATTTTAATCCTGGCTTTTGTGTTTGTTAGTCCGTTTGTTTGTGTGTGTGTGTGTGGGATGCGAGTACATCTCTCCCTGATCTGTGATCCCTGACCCACATGTTGACTCCACTGAATGCATTAATCATTAATCAAGGATTGGGAAAAAGGAACAGACCACGAGAAAAAAGCAACAAAACATGTTTAATTGAACAGGATTACTCCAGAGCTGTTGTTAAAAGTAATAATTCTGCACATCTGTAAGAGTCTACATTTGTTTGCAACATCACAAGCGACCTCAAGATATCCAACAAAGTTCAGTCAGGTCATCACACCTGGACAGTTTCTTTTTTTTTTTTTTTTTTTTTGAGATGTTTCGTCTTTCATCCAAAGGACTTCATCAGTCGAAGACCCCAACAAACTCAGTCCCACAAGAAGCACATCCACATAGTGGACCAATCAGTTTGCTGAAAGTGGTTCAAAACATCAAAGTTCATGCTCAATAATCCAAGTAAAAAAAAATCCATCAAAGTTCAGTCAGGTCATCTGGACTTTAAAAAAAAATGTTTTATTGAGACGTTTCATCTTTCATCCAAAGGACTTCAACAATCAAAGGAGCTAAAAAACAAACTCTGTTGCACAATGACCTGACTGAAATTGGCTGGATGATTGAGCAAGAAATTTGATCCTCAAGATATGATTGTTTTTCTCGACAACAATCATCTTTTTTCTCCAATGAAACAAAATAGTTCTAAATGAGGATAAATATGAAAAGTACAGAGTTTGAGAAACAGAATTATAAGCTTTCTCAGGATGATAAGTCAGGTATACAGGCTCCTCAATAACATGAACTGATTAGAGCAGAATTCCCCAAGAAGAAATCCCCTCAGTAGCAAAGTCCACAGTGTTATGTTTCTCTCTGATCAGACTGAAAATATCTCAAGTCTCAGATTACTGGATGTGTTTTAAATTGTTTACCAGAGCTATTTTTAGAAAACTTCCCCCCAATCAATCTAACCCTTGTCCAAAAGCAAACCTAAGCCTCAGCTATATGGGATTTCCTTTTAAACTTAAGGTCAGGAGTGGATTGTTTCCGACTCGTGTTTTCTGCTCAGTCATTATGACAACAAGCATCACATCAGCATTAATAATGCCTCTCACTCTGCTTTTTCAAGAAACGCCAGTAATTTTAGCCGTGCTCCTGGAGCGTGAGCCCAGTAATAACAGGCGTATTGGCCTTATTGTGTGCAGCTCTCTATTTTTAGAGCAGCTGCTCTTTTTTTAGCTTGAGTGGAACAAATAGATCAAGTGTGGTTTAGTGGCTGTGATGTCACGAAGGTAGACTGGGGTAAAGGGATTGCAAGTAAGTAAAGGCACCAATTTGCAGCTTATATTGGACTCTTTGTTACAGGAGAATCCAATGACCGGTCTGTTTTCAACTCTTACAATTAAAGCCGTTTGTTATTCACATTAGGAAAGCAGAAAACAACCAAAGAAAGCATCACATCTGATGTGGCATATGTTTTTTTTTTTCCTGAATAATGTAAATTCATCTAAAAATATCTTCAACAGCATCAATTTGATTGGAGATAGCAAAACATCTTGATAAAAGTACAAGACATTTTGTTTATACTATTTATTAATGTGCAAGCAGAATGTGCATTTATGTTAATTAGATGATGAAAATTCTGCTAATGCTGTGAAGTGGTTCAGATAAATGGACTAACAGACCTTATGAATCAAGCAACAATAAAATTTGCAAATATATTAATCACATACACCGTTTTGCAATAAAGTGTTGTGGAAAAAGTTAAGAATAATTGATATCCTACCTGTTTTAGATAGCTTTTTAAATGACAGACTGGTTTCCACTGCACTCACATACCATGCTAGACTGAGTGGGACCATTGCAAAGTGGATTACTGTCATTTTTGAACAGCCTCAATCTTGAATATTTCATAGTAGTAAATGTGAATGCTTTTCCATATAGCTATCAATTTGGCATTCCATGGTGGTGTAGGTACAATTCCATCAGTGGTGGACCATATGGGCCAGCAAAGCCTTTTCTGCTGGCCTTAACACAATCAGAATCACCAATTTACATGGCTGTGCAGCTTCCAGCAGCATGTCTTTTATAGCGATTTTATCCAGTCATATTTCGATCATCATCTGTTGCTATTGAGTCAAAGAAATCTGCCTCAAGGCCTTCAGAATCAACAGTGCAGACATCTGCAACGTTAAAGAAATGGAATGAAACTGTTGCTTTGACCAGTCAGTGCCATGTTCTGTTGAGTACCATATTTTCCGCCTGATAGGTCGCTCCTTTCTATAAGTTGCATAGTCCAATTATGTCCAATAATTTGGACAAATCCATAAATATGCTGCACCGCTCTATAAGTCGCACCTATTATGCGTCACCGCTGACACGTCGCCTATGTTACGCGTCACCGCTGACAACCCAGAAATGTGGGCGGTGTCTTGCCAAAAAAGGATTGTGGCAGCCACGGCCGTGCACGGAAGGACTTTAACAAGATTAAC
>JARVGS010001792.1:13505066-13515626 GCA_031762315.1 Hypsolebias antenori | reverse complement strand
ATGTACTATTATCCCTAATTTGCTGTTTTTCACTTATCGTGGCACTTTGGGGTACGGAGGACCCGCGATAAACAAGGAACTACTGGACAACTGTAAAAGCAAATAATTGCAATAGCTGCATGCGTAGCTTTCTGTTGAGTATTGTTAGACATATCCATCCATCCGTCCGTCCGTCCATCCATCTGTCCGTCTATCCATTTTCTTCTGCTTGTTCCGAAGACGGGTCGTGGGGGCAGCAGCTTGAGCAAGGAGGACCAGACATCTCTTTCCACGGCCACCTCTTCCAGCTCTTCTGGGAGGATTCCAAGGTGTTCCCAGGCTATCTGAGAGACATAAAGTCTCTCCAGCGTGTTCTGGGTCTTCCCCGGGGTCTCCTCCGAGTCGGACATGCCTGAAGCACCTCCCTAGGGAGGCGTCCAGGGGGCATCCTTACCAGATGCCTGAACCACCTCAAATGGCTCCTCTTGATGTGGAGGAACAGCAGTTCTACTCCCAGTCTCTCCCGGGTAACTGAACTTCTCACTCTATCTCTATGGGAGAGTCCAGCTACCCTGAGGAGGAAGACGATTATTAGACGTAAGTGACAACATAAAAAAGGTAAACTAAAATGCTGTTAGTGTCAAAATTAAAAAGGATTTGCTGCAATGGATTTCACTATTTTTATTAATGTAATTTGTATACTAGAACATTATGTGTTAATATCACTGTTTGGAATAAGTTCAGGCAGCACGGTGGCACAGATGGTTGAGACCCCGGTCCGAGGTCCTTTTTGGGTGGAGTTTGCATGTTCTCTTTGTGCATGTGTGGGTTGTCTCCAGGTACTCCGGTTTCCTCCCACAGACCAAAACATGCATGTTACCGGTAGTCTGATTGGTAATTGTCCCTAAGTGTGAGTGAGAAAGTGAATGGTTGTTTGCCTCGTTTGTCTCAAAGTGTCCCTGTGATGGACTGGAGACCCATCCTGGGTGTACCCCGCCCCTCGCACAGTGATAGCTGGACATGCAAACCCAAAAAAGGAATAAGTGGGTAAAGATAATAGACGGATGGATGTTTTAAGTTCAAACTTGCAGAATTCTTGACATTTTCCTTTTTTTAAGTGAAAGAGTTAAACGACACAGTTCAAACAACAATTTAGTTTTCCTTTTATACAAAGAGCCACAAAACACACAGCCCCATTGTATGTCTGTAATTCAAATACAATCTATCAAAGAAACAAACAACTGCTCATAAAGGCTCCTATCCAGTTACCTCACAAGTTCAGCGCAGCTGCTGTAATTCGTCTTTGAACTACCTCAAAAGCCAATTCAGCATCTAAAAGCCCATCTTCTCTCTAATTATGCTGTCTGTGTATTATAGGGCGGCAGAAGAATTCTCAGTATTCCGCTCCGTTTGCTTTGAGTTGGCTTGAAACACAAGCTGAGCCGTTCTCTCTGGTCTTAATTACGCAGCTACTGAAGCTGCCGTCGTAAACCCCATTTTAAGCTTGTTAATTGTCCAAGAGCGTTTTTATAACTGCCAAATCTGTTGGAGTGGAGAACAAGCGTGCAGACTACCACTGCACATTTTATCGTGACTCACGAAGGAGAAATGCAGTCCTTGATAAAGTGGGATCATGCAAAGTGCTTATGAGTAATCAATGTCCCATCTGGAGTAGAATGAGGTCTCTGAATTTGAAGAATAAGAGAGGGAATTTGTCATGATGCTATAAGTCAAAAGCTATACAGACCAGGGTTCACAATATAATGATTTTAGCCATTTTAAAGAAGTCAAGCAACAAAAAAATGCAACAGACATTCAAACAAAATAATTGTGCACTACTCTGTATTTTTGCATGCATGTTCTGCAACATATGCCACCACTGATCTGCTGTTTATCAGGAGTTGAACTTGACTCATTGCATTAGAACATTAATAGAAATGTATTTGGCAAAATAGTATGAAAAGCTATAAAAAATGCTTGTTGTCTTTTAATATTCTTTTAGTATGCAGTGGAATTGTGAACCATGCATGAAATGCATCATTAACACGTGCAAAGCAACACGGAGTTCTTCAGTTTTATAAATAGTGGCAAAGTAAATCACGTCAAAAGTGTTGTAATAAAAAATACACCCATTTTTGAGTAATTTCCTGCCACAATCAAAAACTGGAGGATGTAGGTTAAGTTGTCTGGAACAGTATATAACTGTTCAACTAACCTGCTTCCATGTTGAAGTTGGTCTAGATTTGACACAAATGTTTGATTCTGACCTACATTTGAGGACACTGGGGTGTGTGCATGCACATTGCACAAATAAGACTGGAACAGGAGATGAGGCAGTTTGCCTAGAAGAAGAAAAAGGAGTCGCCTGGAATACTTGCATGCATCCGGAATGCATGAGATGAAAGCAAGACATGAGCGCGTCAGCTCCTCGTATTCTTGGTATGAACAATGTGGATCGAAACAAGTGGGAGAACAGATTTTAAAATGATACTGATATACAGGCGTAGCTGTTAGTCATTGAATGAAAGTCATATCATAAAGGCTGCGGTCAGCTTGAGCAAAAATAAACAAAGTATACACAGCAGCAGTTAAGAAACCCTCACAAATTTTATAAACCTATATACAAACATGCTCAGAATGCATAGGAAGTTCACGTTAGCAATTCAGCTCTAGATGGAACATAGTTTTGTGCAGCAGCAGGAAATGTGCATGTGTGTGAGCGTATCTGGGAATCCATGTGTTTCAGAGGAAAGTGGATCAATGGCAGGATGCAACATCAGCATCCCTCTCATACACCTGCTGCTGGACGGTGAAATGTGGAGATGCACATGAGAGGAAAAAGAGAGAAAGAGTTGTGGAGGCAATGATAAAAAAATAAAAAATAAAAAATCAGTAATGCATATAAAAAGAGAATGGAGCATTAATATTACATAAAATTAGACAAGAGTTTGGAATTCTGTTATTTTTCATTCAACCTATATGTGATTGCTAATTTTATTAATCCTTTTAGGTCACCTTAGTAGTCTTTTTGTGGTTTATTTTTGTCATTTGGCTTCTGTTGTGTTTTCCACTTTAGTTTTGATCTTTTGCATGTTTTTTTTTAGTTATTATTATTTATTTCATTGTTAGGTTCTATTTCAGTATTCTGGTTTAGGTCTAGTTTTACTGTGGCAGTTCCCATTCCCCCTCAGTGTTTGTCTGGTTGGCGTGCCTCCTCATCTGTTTCTAATTAACAATCAGCCCAGGTGTTCCCACTTTCCTCTCTCCCACAGTTTGCTATTTAACCAGTCTCCAGTCACCTCCTTGTAGTTAACATTACCAATATGTGTCTCCTTGTGCTTCTCTGTACTAAATAAGGGATTGCTTAGACTTGTACATAATTTTAGTTTTTCTAAAATAAATGAATAAATAAATAAGTCAGAGGCATTCAGGCACCTGCTGTAGGTAGTTTGAAAGCTAAAATCCCTGCAGAACAGAGCTGTTGCATACCTGCACCAAGATTATCCTATTATCTATTAACATTTACATCTGTATATATTTAGCCAACTGAGGGTAAACCTGAAGCACTCAGGATCTATGGAGTCTTAAAGTGCTGATTAACTGTGGCTAAACACCACCTTTACAAATGTACTGTACTCTTAAGTGCAAGTACTGGCTGCACATCTTCACAAGGCTCGTGAAATTCCTACGTCTTGCTGCTGGAGAGAATGTGAAGAATTTTTAAGACTGCACACTCAGACGCATGCTGGCACACAGGTTCATGTACGTGTTCCCAGCACCAGCAACCCTATTATTAGTATCTGTTTTTCATTCTTTTTGGAGCAGCAAGTTAAGATTAAAGTCTGCCTTTGGTCAGACCACGCCAGAAAGAACCAGAACTACTGTACTGGGAACATTCTTCACCTTAGTATCAGATTAGCTGTCTCTGCAGCACAGGACAGCCAAATGCGTGTGAATGTAGGACAGCCAGAGAAGGATATGTGCTTTAAGTAGCTGGCAGCACAGTAAACACCCCCTAAAATATCTCTGTTGCTCCATATGTTGCTTTTCCTGGCAGATTATTCCAACCAGAAATGGAAAAATGTATTTTTAGAGCCCCAGTTCCCTTTTTGAGTAACTATTATTTCTATTTATAACCAAGCACATCACACAGTTTTCCTCCTCAACTATTAGTGTTTCTAAATCAAGCAACACTGTGTGAGACTTGGAATAATCTCATGTGATTTAGTTATGCTGAAGTCGTGCTCAAAGGCATGACTGTGCTTCTGCGGCCAAATTAGATGAGCTAATGTCAAACACTAGAATCAATGTGGGCCCTGTTGAATGTGGTAAACTGGTAAACTATCTGCCTGAGCAGATAATCCTGCTATTTTTGGGAGATAATAAAAACTGTGAGCAACAACATCATGTTCAGTAACTCTGAGTTATTGCTGATAAGCATTATGTTGCTGTAGTGTGCCAAACAGACCAGGGATGTGTCACTCGTCACCTTGCTGACTCTGTGACTGTCTGTCTGCATCTCTTCCGAAACAAATGTTTTTAGTTTTTCTGTTGCAGAAATGTTCAGTTATGCGCTTGTCTGCCTTTGAGTCAGAGTAAAGGAGAGCTTGCAGGGTGGGGATCACGTTGATTCAGATAGAAACACGGACGAGGACAGCTAAACTTAAAGGAAATAAAGTCACACTCATAATTAAAATCCTTTTATGAACAATTTGCCCCTAACTCTCACAGTAAAATCTTGTCTGTGTCTGGAGACAATGGGTGTGGGCTGAACCGTTTCTTTTCGTTAAAATTGAAGAGTGCATGAATAGAAATTCATCAGTGGGTGTGTGTGAGCCATCTGTCAGAGGGTGTGTGTATCTGTGGCCCTGAGTGCATTGTGAACAGTTTGTGTGCGGGTGTGTGTGAAGAATGAATTGCCACTTACAGCTGTAGGTCTCCAAATGCACCATATAAGTCACGTCAAGTTTTTAAAATTAAAGCAAACAATGCGTGCACAGCATATTTTGTTCCCAACAGAGAGTGCACATGTGGTCACATGACAGACACATGATTGATCAGCTCCTAAATCTACAATGGACGTCCTTAAATTTAGGAGCAACTCTGCTTTTCATTGATTTTCTGCAGCCTGTCAAGCAAACGGGAACAACGTGAAGAATGCAGATCTAAGCTGCAGCATTAAAGCACCCTCAGCTGACCAAAAGGCTAAACTGTTATTTTAGGAGCTCATGCACTGAAGAGGATGACCTGATCTAACCTTTTCTTACCAGACCTTACACAACCCATCCGTGTTTACAAGTGAAGTCTGAACACTCTGGAATGCTCCAGCAAAGTTGTGTCATCTGCACCGATATTCCAGGTGTTACTTTACACAGATTGTTTGTGTGTAATGTTCTATCACAAGTGCATGACTTCTAACTTTCTGTTTCAAAGAGTACATGTGTAATTTAAACCATGTTCTTGTTATTCCACCTGAATGATGAAGTTACTGTTTTGGGGCTAAGCAGACTTCATGCATCACCTTTGAAAATGAATTTATTTCAGTTTCCTGCTCTTTTGAGATGGTTAGAAGGGGAAAAAAGCCACTTGTCTTTAACTCACACTATTTTTGCTTGCAGTTTCACATCTCCATTTCATCAGAGAATCAGGAGACAGCCAGGCTGCCACACTACTTTACAGATTAGCCAAACTTGCTTTGCTTATAGTATCAAAGTCCAAGGTTGGAGCCGGTGTTAGCACAACTCCTTCATGCCGACAGGCATTTGATGTTTTCTCAAGTACATTTCAGCAGAGCAGATGCTCGCTGAGAAGAGAGGTGTCTTTCAGTTGAGGGATTCCTCTGAACACGAGCCCACCCTGCTTCTCAAAAAGAAGCTGTGTTGTCTAGTGCTGATAACGTGTGGGTGCTGGACGTCTGATGCCAAAGCCACCTGTAAACTTGTAAGGGAAGACCCCACAACACACACACACACACCCCGTGGAACATGAGCCCAAACCTCCCAACTAGCCCAAAACAAGAAGAATTTCATGTGAAACGTGCATACGCACAACAAATGTGCACTTCATTGTCCAGCGTGAACACACGATTACCACTTGAAACATGGCTACAGTAAATGCAAGCTGTGTGTGTGTGTGTGTTACAGTAAATTCCAAACAGAGCTAATTCAAATTCTCCACCAGAAGCACCTGCACAAAAAAACAACACAAACACAACGTTTCTCATGGGTCTGACGAGCTGCATAAGAAGGAAATGAGCTGCTTTAATATGAGCGAGAACAAAAACATATGTTCACTGGTGCGTTGCAGTCAGAATTTGTTTAAAGGTTAGAAAAAGGAGACTCTTGAAGTGAAGTCTTGGATGATTGTATCATAAAAAAGAGGAACCTCCATACAAATGAGCCCAAATCAACACTAAATATGCAGATTCTGAACAATTTTTAATAGTGACACGATTATTTTCTTCTGCTAGTAACTAAGATTAAGAGTTTCAGCATGTTCGGAACAAAAACACAACGTCACTGTGGAAAAGTGGAAAGTGTTTGTCTCAGGTCTTGTACTTGTGCTCACGTGCTCAAATAGCAGCAACAAACGAATAAAAACCTAAACATCACTAAAAGGAAACGAGTGCTACCATGTCCTGATAGGTTGCGTGCACATTCTTTAGGATTTTATTTTTGTAAAAGTTTATTTTTTGAAACGGTCAGAGCAACAAAATCAACAGGATGGTAAGAACAAGAAACATTTTTATCAAAAACTATTTGCTGAGTGGCTCCCATCATCACATTTTCTGAGCATGACTCTGATCAGTTGTCTGCTAATCAGTGAGTTCATAAATACAATAACTAGATGTCGTTATTCTTTGGAAACTTGATGCATCATATTGATTTTAGTGTGGGCGCAATCTTCAGGAAGCTACCATTGAAATGGTCTTTCTGTCCTCTGAAGCTCACGCCATCTTCTCTGTCAGATAACCCCGGACACAAGAGGATTTCCTGTCAGTCAGATAATCATCAGACACTACATTCACTTCCTGCACACCGCCAGCCGCAGTGCCTTCAGGGCAAAGAGGCTAACGTGGTGCAGAGCGCTGGTCTGGAATCAGCTTTCGCTTTTTCCTCAGTGACTGATGCAATTAAGCGCAAGCTGATTCTTAGTTTTGAGTCGGTGACAACTCTGACTGGTGTGAACATGCAGGTCAGAGTTCATCGTACTGCATTAGAGGGGTCAAGCCACTGGTGACCTGTGTCGTGTTTGGCCCTCTGCCTTGGTGGAGACACCAATGTCAAAAATCTGTTGACGGATGGATACGAAGTGCGTTTTTAGTAAAACTGAAATTTCAGGATAAAAAACTGGGACTTTTTTTTTTTTCAAATTTTGGAATAGCCAAAACGAAACTATTCCATGACAGTCTGAATTCTTGTACCTTTTGAAATGATTAATGGTGATCTACTCACAAGTGAATGTGAAATTTAACTTTTTTTTTATGTAGGCTAGTTCAAAGACGGGAAGGGGGGAAAAGAAAGGAAATGATTATTGTGCACAATGTAGTTGGACACCTTGTCATTGTTGTAGCTTAATGTAGCTGTTATGATCTGAACCTTTGCTTTGCACACTTTTTATCATGCATGACTTGTTATGACTTTAACACTTTGGAAATTATTGAAAAAACGATTTCAACAAAAAAGTCTTCATTCACTATGTTAGTTTTTTTTTTCTTTTAAACTAAATTAATGGACTTTTTTTGTCCTGAATTATGTTCAAGATTGTTACACCTTCACCACTACATCAGTAATTTTTGACTATGAACAGTGCAACATGTAGTAGAATATATAAAAAATAAAATCTTGAATCCAAAAGCAAATATGTAAATAATTTAGCGTAAAAGGTCTGAAAATAGCTTTGAATTCCATCCCAGTCCCTCCAAACACTTATTGTTTAGCAAACTCTTTGAAGACAGCCTTTCAAGTTGCCTTTGAACTGGCAAAGATAATAAAGTTTCAATGCCTGCAGCTGTTTACTTTAATATAATTCAAGTGAAATGGCTATTTGGGACAAAAGATAAAAGGTTTATACATTGATGATCGATGGAAGGCAGAAGAAAAGTGTTCACTTTTAGTTACAAAAGCTGGAAACTAAATGGATTTATCACACTACACTACATGCAGCGCTAAGTGTAAACAGCTGCACTGTATGTTGCACTGTACACGTGTGTGTGTGTGTGTGTGTGTGTGTGTGAGAGAGAGAGAGAGAGAGAGCGGCAGAAACCAGGTCACAGTTCTACGGGGGATTCCTCCGCTCAAGGAAACTCCATTTAGCTTGGCATCATGGGCACTGCAGCTAAGATTGTTTTCTTTATTTTCTGTGACAGCCTTTCATATCTTACATGTCACATGAATTGGAAACTTCCACAGCTGAACAATCATTCAGCAAATGAAAACTGGTTAAAGAATATTTTTTTTAAACTTTGCATTTTGTGCAGAAACTCAGCTTGATCAACACGGCATAAGACGCTGAGATTAACTGGTGCAGAAGCTCACACCAAAAGGGTTGACACATGCTACCCCACATAATGACAAGCCCACGTATGCACACCTACCTACCACCCGCACAGGCAGGAGTTGAAAGCGTCCCAAAGAGAAAGAGTCATGAGTCATATGCCTTGGTGTTGTGAGGCTCTCTGTCTCTCTCAACTCTGAGCTGTGTGGTCTGGCCATGCTTTAAGATGCTCCACTTCACCTGCTCTGACTCGCCCTCCCTTTCTGTCTGGAAAGGTCACACTGAAATCTCACAGCCGCCCCAGTCAGGGCCACTTGGCAAGGAATCACTTTCCTGATAAATGAGCAAACCTGGGATAATCACTGTAAATGGCATGAATGACACAGGAATAGAAATAAGTCGTTTTCAGGGGTGAGAAAAGCTTTAGCTTGATGTTTTTTTGATTGTGCATTTTAAAAAAAAACTATAAATATGTTCTTAAACTCTTGCTCAGTCTTTCATTAGTAGGTGCATTATTTAAGTCCAGAATTCTGCTGCTCCTTTTGTTTCACTGAGATCAATTTCCCATTGATTTATGGTTCTCACGTGCATGCACAGACGTAAAATTAGCTGCAGCATCAAGTTTTATTGTAAAGCATATTGGATGGTCTCTACTGCACAATCATTCTACATCACTCTGAAAATGTTGCACTTTGAACTACAGTATATTGTACATCAAAAACAAACAAAATTGTAAAGTTATTTTGGGGAATGCAGAGTTTTTATTGCAGTGATTTCTAGTGTGTTTGTAAAGCAGAAGTATTTTCTTTCTAACTGTAAATTTGAAACAGATAATGCACAATATGATAAGGTATTTTTGAGTATTAGACATACATATATTTTACGTTTCGCATGTAAGTTGCACGTCGCACATGGCGAAATTTCTACATAATTATGTGGATAGTGAGTTATTTTAAAGGATTCAAGTTCTTTATTGTCATTCACATCACATGTGGTGCATGAGGTGGAACAAAATTGTGTACACAGGACCCCAGTTACATCCAACAATAGCAAAAATTATACAGTGTAAAAAAAACCCAATAACTAAGGATCTAAGATATAAACTAAGATATCATTAAACAAATGCCCAAAAGTTCCAAGATATACACTAGTCACTAATAGTGCAAAACAATACACCAAACAACAGCAGCACAATTCTCACAGGTTTGGTTCGGTTATAATTTACATGATTAATGCGAACACTAACATAAACTAAACATAAACAAGGATTTATTCTAAACATGCAACAAAAATACAGAAACAAGTTTCCAAAAGTGAAAAAGAAATGAATCTACAGCAGCCTGGTCCTATTGGCAGAGTGGTTCTGATGATAGTGAGGTTATCTTAGCAACATGGTCCAGTTAGCAGCATGATACTATTAGCGGCGTGGTGTTGTTAGCAACGTTAGCGGGTCTTGTTAGCAGGTCCATTCAGCAGTATGATGATGATAAGGACCGCAGAAGCTGCCTCCCTGACTGCCCTCCAGAACCAGGTCCAGCAGACAGAACATCCAAGGTTCCCCAACGGAACCAAGTGGGTCTACAGAGTTTGGTCTGTGCAGGCAGACAGATCTTGTTAGCAGCGTTAGCAGGTCTAGTTAGCAGGTCTAGTTAGCAGGTCCCATCAGTAGCCCGATGGTAATAATGACCGCAGCAGCTGCCCTCCTAGACTGCCCTCCAGAACCGGGCCCGGCAATATCCAGGAGTCAGTCAGAGAGATTTATTTGTCATTCGCACCCCATGTGGTACATGTGGTGGAACGAGCTTATGCACGCAGGGTCCCAGTTACATCCAACGATAAAATGTAAAATAAAAACAGTATAAGATCTAAGATATGAACTAAGAAAAACATCAGCTAAATATACACTTAATGCTCCTCAACCTCCTGCCTGAGGGGAGTGGGGCAAAAAGTCTGTGTGCTGGATGAGTGGGGTCCTTCATGATGCAGGTGACTCTCTTCCTGCATCTGAAGGTGTAAATGTCTGTGATGGTGGGGAGACTGACTCCAACATCTTCTGTGCAGCCTTCACCACTCTCTGCAAAGCTT
>JARVGS010001792.1:13486940-13499472 GCA_031762315.1 Hypsolebias antenori | reverse complement strand
GGGGACCTGCTCGCTGAGAGGCAGCAGCTCTACCAGTTGTGCCACCGTGCTGCCCACCGTGGGGGCCTGATGGAGGTTGTTCAAGGGTCACTTTTGGCCCTCGGGCCTTCAGTTGCCCACGTCTTGTCTACACTGATGGAGCGTTTAGCAGCTGGATCGGTCAATGTTCAGAACATTCTTCAGGTGTCGAGCCACATTTTATTCTGGGACTCTCATACACATCTTCATATTTATAAAGGCGTTCATTGTCTAAACAGCTTCCTGTCGTCTTAGAGTGGAAATAATTATGGCAAACGTGTTTAAAATGCAACCATCGGTTTTCCTGTTGCTTTCTTAACACACATCTGAAGCACAGTCTCTGAACCAAGCAGGAAATTAACTATTTTCTATAAAAACTAAGTATTTGTGATTATATTTCAATTTTTGGTCGCATGATAAATGATTCTGAATGAAAAAATATGTAGCTTTAATAAAAGTTGAACCACTAAAATAAGGATATTTGTCTTTTATTAGAGGACTTTCCTGAATAAGTAACAAGCTGCTGTTTTTATGTCACATGATATTTATATGTTGATTTGGACCGGTTTGATCCCTGATGTTCACAGTAAACTCCTTCAACATGCAAATGAAAACAAACTAATTATTTGCTTATTTTAATCATTTATTAATGAATAAATAATAGAAGCTGTTTTGTATAAACTAAAACAACGGTGCATAGTTTTTCTGAACAGAACCATTTCTTTAATTCTTTATGAAGAGCGTAAACTGCCACAACATGCATCATGTTCATCTGAGTGTTCTGAAAGCTTTCTGGTAGTTTCAGGTGAATGAAAGTTGTTCTATCGGAGCGTCTCCCTCTTCAGATCAGAACGTTAAAATTGAGCGTTTGGTGTAAACGTGCACGTGTAGCGGGCAGGAGAATTGCAGGTTTTGTGTGTGGCGGGGGGAGGGGGGCTTTTCAGTCCGTCGTGAGCAAGCGATCCACGGCGGGGGGATCCAACGAGACCGTCCTCCTTCAGCAGCCATATTGTGCAGCTTTACATCCACATGATTCTCCTCTGCGCCCCCACCCGCCTTTGGATTTTCAGTTAAAATGGAGGCCATGCCTGCCTGCTGGTCACATGTCTGACACGCAGGCATGTGCTTCAGATGCACACACACATGAAGCTGCAGAGGGGGGCAGGGAGCCCTTCCCCCAGCGTGGAAACTCATAGATCCCTCCCACTCCAGAGTGGGTGTGTGTGCGTGGGGGTGTGAGTGGGGGGGTGTGCCGTATCACATCCTCAGCTGTGATCACGTGTGGAGGAGGGAGGTGTCTCTGCAGCAGTAGTATTATTCTGATATGGGGGGGAGGGGGGGGAGGCACACAGGAGCTGCTTCATCTGCGTCTCCAGTTAAAACACCAGAAAATAAATGAAACGAACGCAGCGACCGCTCCCTGTTCACACTGGACAGTGATCTGCAGTTGATTTAGTTCTGTATGAAAACACCAGTAACACTAAATGATAGTTTCATTAACCACCAGCTGAAACCTGTTCCATTCATTCTATTCATATTAATGTTGTAAAAGCATGCTGTGGCCGTTTTTGTAGAAAGTAAAGAAATGAAATGTTTGCTCATCATTTTGCTCATAATTGTTGTTTGTGCTGTGAGATATGGTGAGGACTGATCAAAGCTTTAGTCCAAATAAAAACACTTTTTGTATTTTGAACTTCCATATTTGTCCCACTCAAGTTTTCAGATGTTTCTGTTGATTCTTCTTATTTTGTTTTGAGAAACTACATTTACATTCATTTACTGCAGCAGATAACTTTCTTATTTAGGAACAAAGCAAACTGCACACATTTAACCAGTGAAGTCTATTTTTGATATTACTATTATTATTATTGTTGCCATTATTATTGCTTTACAGTGAGACTAGGCAACAAGCTATGACTGCAAGAAGTTTATTAAAACCACTGTTTAATTTGAACTTCTGTGAGTTTTTTGTTGTTGTTTTCAATTAGACAAAATATTTCTTATAAGTTCTTGTTATTCCAGAATTAAAATGTGAATAAAGTTCATTTTAAAAGCTGTTTATTGAGGCTGACAAGCACGAGTCGAAACAGTTTCTACTAAATGCTGCATCAGTTTAGCTGATATGTAAAAAGGCTAAAAGTCTGTCACAGGAAGCGTTGATCTTTTATTCTCACTGTAAGAAAATAATTTTGAATGTCGTGTAATAATGTCTGGAGAGCCAAATGTTTAGTTTTGGATTGTTTTGCTCCTATGTCAGACCAGCTGAGCTAAATCACAACAAAGTTTATGAAATTAATTTCATTTTGTAACTAGAGATAATCGCAATTTCTATGAAAAGGCAGTGAATGTTTTTAAAAACGACATGCTGAAAAACAGCCGACGTTAACTAAAAACCATGCTGAAATGTAGCTGACATGGAAAAACAAGCTTAAGATAGCATAATAAAGCAGAAAGAACACATATTTGCTGAATTAAGTTTAAATAATCAGAAATGAGCACAAAAATGAGGACATTAGCTAAAAAAAAGAATGTAGCTAAAACGGCAGAAAGAAGCCTAAACTACCGTAAAGAAGTAAAACAAGTTGAAATTAGCTCAGAACATGTGTGATGAGCTGAAACAGCTAAAGTTGGCATAAAAAAAGCTAAATAGTAGCTGAAATAGCTGAAAAAGCTGAAACTAGAAAAATGCTGAAAGGACCATAACAAGCTGACAATAAGCTAATTTGGCTGAAATAAGCTGAAATTACCATGAAAAACTTATTCATTTGGAAACAGCTGAAATTAGCCAAAAACTGCTTAAAATCTGCCCAATTAGGCTGAAAGAAGCAGAAATGAGCCCAAAGAAGTAGAAATTATCTGAACGCAAAGACGAAATGAGAAAAAGTGCTAGTAGGGATGCACCGATACTCATTTTTTTTACCTTCTGATCCCCAAATCTGGATATCGGCCGATCCAGTTCCAATATCATCATCATCATTGATTTTATATGAGGCTGTAATAATCTCCTCTCAGGTACAATGTGTACAAATACATGCATGCATGTCCAAAAAGGCAACTCGAGGTAAGTTGTATTAATGTTGGCTACGTTTCAAAGTTACAATTAAATTCTGCTAACACAAAACATGTTTTTTAAATTCCTAGCTTTAAAGTGGATATTTAAGTGAGTAATTTAAGTGACTGCTTGTTTAAAGTTATTTCATATATTATTTTAAATAATGGGGTGATATAATATATTTTTTTCTTTCTGCACTCTTCATTCAATGTTTTTTTTTTTTTTAATGGTTTTATTTTGTTTCTTTTAAATTAATGAATTAAATTTAAAAAAATAATAATGGCTTTAAACATCTGCTAAATTCATGTCAAAACCATCACAGGACATGTTCCTGTTTTTAGTATTTTACATTGATTTATAATGTAGTTGTTTATGTTTCGTTGTTTTATTATATAATTTTCTTGTATTTTTCAATTCACAAGTTTTTTTATGGTTGTCTCCTGTTGTACTGATAAATATCTCCTGGAGGGTAAACTCTGTCTTGGCTGCAAGTATCAAGCTGTGAAATCCTTCATTTTCTACAACTCATAGAGGTTGGTCATTAATTACGATGAAGTTTAGCAACTTCTTGGTGAACATTGGAGCTCTGTGGCGTCAGCGGTGTGTTCTTCTTGTTCAGTCTGAAGCAGGCAGTCAGCTGTGCTCAGTCTGCCCCTCCTCCAAGATGGGCACACTGAAATCCGACTGCCTGCTTCAGACTGAATGAGAAGAACACACCGCTGACGCCACAGAGCTCCAATGTCCAACATTAAACTAACTTGACCCTGGTGTAATGTGGCGCTATGGCTCTGCAGACAGTGCACGTTGCTGTCTTGCAGTGTTTAGTGTAAAATGCTTCCACACAGCGGACATGTTACCGGTACTATGAAAAGTTGGCTAGCCGTTAGCCACAGTGCTACTGCACGTTGTAGCTGGCTGCAAACTATGAACTGGATTTCCTGAATGTGAGGCGGGTCTTATTACTCTGGGCTCATGAGACACGCCTCTGTTCAGGAAATCCATTCCATAGTTTGAAGCCAACGTGCAGAGCAGCTGGCAGGGAACCACATGTGAGACATACATCATGGATCAGAAGTCCCTGCAGGTTGGATCAGAAAAATCCGATCCGTAAATTATGCTGGTATCAGAGGCCGATACCGGATCGGATCAGCCCCATCCCCAATTACCAGAATGAAGTTGAGATTTGTTCTGAAGTAGGCTGAGAACATCTGGAATCAGCTGATAATAAATATAAACAGGACCACAGTAATGTTGCCAGTGGATGTTTGGACGTGTCATCTCCTGCTGTCAGTCAGGAAGTGTTTCTGCTTCAGTGCCAGTGATCCAGTGACAATCTGGAAATATGGGACTGGAGTTTAAAAACAGAAGCTTTAGGAACATTTCAAACATCCAATAAAAAAGTTTAGTGTCAGTTCATGTGACATTTACATCTTTACAAATTATTGATCATTAAAAAAATCATTTTATTTCTAACTTAAATAATCAAAGCATTGTAGTTCATTACTACCATTTCTAAATAAAAGTGGAGCAAAGAAAGTGTGTTGGTGAAAGAACTTGTGCTTTTCACACAGATTTTAGATTAAATCAGCTGAAGTTCAGACTCTCAGGTTCCTGGAAAAGTCTGGAAGCTGCTTTCACGTTATTCCAGGTCTGAGTAAAAAAACACACAAATGTTTTAACTCCAAATTCAAATAAACAAAATGCCTTTTATTGTGATTATAAACTGGCACTAGTTGTAAAACATTTGCATCATTTAGAGCAGGGCTGTTCATCTGAACTGCTCAGGGGGGGGCCACAGTTACTGAGAGCTGCAGGGGCCTGACATTAAAGTCATCATGTAAATAAACACAGTGTCACAATGATCTATTTTATATTTATTTGTTTTATTGTGTTGGATCACAAATGCAATAAACAAAACCCAGACACCCCCCCCCCCAATAAATAAATAAATAAATAAATAAAATGAAGTCATTGCTGGGCCAGGCTGAAGTCAGCCACAGGCCGGCACTGGCCCGTGGGCCTCCAGTTGAATAGCCGTGGTTTAGCGATGTGTCAGTAAACCAGTTTGTCCTTCAGGCTCAGTCCACAGTGAGTGAAAAGAAGTTCTATGAAGGTAAATGAGAAATGCAAATGAAAGCCCACCGGTGTCATCTACGAGTCAGTCAACAGCGCCCACTCTTTCAGGGGGAGGTGAGCACCAAGTTGCAGTGATTGAGTGCTCCATATCTTCTCCAGTGGGGTGTATAGGGGCGAAATGACAAGTGAACAAACCACTTCAGTCACATGGCATCTAGATAATGGAGCGCTGTTCTACTGTAAGAAGCACCAAGTTGAACAAAAAGGTCACAAGTGGTAAAAGTCAAAACAAGAATGTTCACTAGGCCTCCCTGTTTTCAAAGTAAATCACTTAAAGTTCCCTTTTCAGCGACTGATTAACATCTGCAATCTATGAGTTTTCTTTGTACTTTGTTGTGGGGGGTGTGGGGGGGTAGCAGTAAACTTTAACTGTTATGAGACAAACAGCTCAGCCAGTACAACAATAGGGGGCTTGTGAACTCCAGTTTGACACCGAAACTTGTCCCTATTGTAAGGCCATGTTCTTTCCACAGAACAACTTGTTTCAGCTGCACATTCCAGGAACGTGAGCACACACTGCACACACAGCTGAAACAATCACCTATTCTAACATGCTTAAAGCACAGTTTCAGATCTGCAGACGCATGTAAGAAGTATGATGCGTGTTTTTAAAAGACAGTTCAAATTCTTTAAAGTGAGATTGTGCAGAGCGGTAATACAATCTCACTTGTTGTAGATAGACTAAAATCTATTTTGGAACAGCTGTTATCACTCAAGTTTGGACAAAACTAAACACCCTTTCCCCCTCAAATTGAGCTTTTTTTTCAACAATTGATCTCCAAGAGGTTAGATACTGAATGTCCATAAACTTTACATAAAACCCCAATTCAAAGGATCTGACTATCACCTTCATTGATAATAAATAGAACTAAAGAAATTACATTTCCTGCAAAAATGAAGTGTGAATGCTTACTGCTGAAGAACTTGCTGAAAAAGAGCTGAAGTTAGCTAAAACATGCTTAATTGTAGCTGAAATGGAAGAACAAGCCGACATTAGCAGAAGAAAGCAGAAAGAGCACGTTTGCTGAATTAAGTTTAGACGAGCAGAAATTTGTACAAAAATTGGGAAATTAGCTAAAATAAAAAAAGTTTAAATTAGCAAAAACTTCTTCTTTCGGCTGCGCCCTGCGTTAGGGGTCACCACAGCAAATTAAGCTGCACGAAGACAAGGCAGTCATTTTTACGCCCTCCCTAAGCACAAAAATGTTGTTAGCAAAAATAATCTGAAAGGAGCACAAAACAGTTGGAAAACAGCTGAAAGTAGCTGTAAGAAACTTTAAATTTGCACAAGAACTGCACTGAAAGAAGCTGAACTAGAACAAAATGTGAAAGGAGCAGTAAAAGGCTGCAAACAGATCTAAGGATTTGAAGGATGTAAAATGAACTCAATTTCCTATGAGAGGAAAAAAAAAGACAGAAAAGGCTAAATATTTCAAAAAGCTAAAGCTGCACCAATACCAAAAGCCGTAGCATCCTTCTCCTGAAAGAGCTGAATGTTTTGATGCACGATTTGTTGAAATAGGACAAAAATTGTGGAATGAGAAAGATGCTAAAAAACGTAAGGAAGAGAAATGGGTCAGAATAGTGTGAATGCTTCATAAATATCCACACAATTAGATTACAGTGGAAGCCATTGTTTTCAGAGTTTTGTTACTAGAGCTCTTATTTACTGGTGCTTCAGGCAAAAGTAAAAAAAAAAAAAAAATCATGTAATTTTACTTGCAGGCTGCTTAAAAATATAGGCGATTCGTGATAATCTGTTGGTGTCAAAGGTTTATAGCAGATTATGTAAATCAGTAGAAAAATGGAAACTGTAAAACAGTGTCCGGTAGTTAAATGAAAGGGATGATTCCCTCCAGTTTTGCACAATATGTTTATTGCCTTTTAGGAGATTATATGCTGAATGTCAATAGGAAGACAAAGAGGTCATAATTTATGATGGAATAAGTCAGTAATCACAAGCTCAATTACTCATGTTTCTATACAGATTGTTCCAAGTCTAATTGATGCCTTGGTTTGATTTTCACTCAACCTTATTTGGTTTCATGGGAGACTAAGGTCAATAGTTCCAAACATAGAAGAGAAAGCCTGTGTGATGTCACAGAAAGGAATCCCATAGCTGGCTCCAGGGTTGCAATGCGCTGCATGCCGGCACTGCATGACCCTGTGCACAATGCAGAAGGGCTCCATCTTTAAATAACGACGATAGAGATTAAACTCAAGCAGCACCTCATGCTCCCTCCCTCATCCTTCAGTCAGGGGGCAACATGTGACGAGACAGCTCTGTTCTCTGGTGGGATCACGTGCTGCACAGAATTCAGTCAAAGCAGATAAGATATTAATGTTGTTGACAAGATGTGCAAAAATATACGTTTGAGACAGGACACAACATGTAAGTTGACTCTTTAGCTGGCTTCAGTAGATGTTTGTACCTTCGCAGGAGCTATTTGTAACACCTCCAGATAAACATTCACAGAAAATGCTGTGGTTATTTTTAGCCAGAATGTTGGAGAACAAGGAAGAAGGTGAAACAGAAAATCCATTAGCGGTGGAGCTACAGTAGTGGCCTTATCTGTTTTATTTATTTATTTTTACAAGGTTCGTTCTAACTTCCAGTAAAATTTGGTTGCATAATCTTTTTTTTTTTTTTTTTTTTGGTAGTTGTTCAACCTCCACATGGAAGCTATGAGCCGGCCTGTCGGTCATTTCAACTCTCTCTTACTGTGATTCTTTTAAAGTTTGCACCAGTCATTTTAGTTTCAACTCTGCCTTTTAATTATTCTAACTTTTTGCACTTCACTTAACTAATTAACCAGTGCCAGGTGCATAGATCGTTGCTAGAGTTGTTAATAATCACCCTGCACCAAAAGTGAAGGCAGAGCTGTGATGCTTTTACCCAAGTCTTTGTATGTAAATGTATGTTTTCCTGCATTGTTAGCAAAATATCTCATGAAATACTAAACAGATTTTAATTAAACTTTCAGAAAGTGAGTCAACCCAAGTCAATATGGCCGACCAGCTGACCTTAACACATGATATGCTGTAACTTAACCAATTTTGTAGATATTCAGCAAAAAATTGGCGTAGTAGTTGAGCATTGTGCCCAACAGATACTCTGAGGGGATCACCATGAGGAGCATTTCTAAATAAACGTTTGGCAATACCTGTTGCGGTTAACCTTGTTTGTTTGTTGGCAAAACATCTAATCAATTACTGGAAAGAGAGTGATTATAGATTACAATGAAACTCACTGAAAATATTTATTGGCTAGTCATCAAAAACTGATTGTTTTTTTGGACACAACCCTTGAAGATGGCTGCTATACAGCCAATCAATACCTACCCCAAAATAGGTGCACCTCAGGGAGTTTTACAAATATCAAGATAAAATTTAGAGAAGTAGCTGAGAGTCATTCGCAAAACATGTGCTCATCGATCATGCAAGCTATTCCAATAGTGCACAAGATTACGCAGCATATTTTTAACGCTTTTCTTCTTGGTTCAAAACTCTGGCACATTTCAGGTGTGTAAAGGTTGCAGGTAGCATGCATTTCATCAAGAAATGCATTTAATTCTTTTGTTCTCTTATGAGTGTTGCTGTTCTGTAAAAAATACATTTTTTTAAAAGTTGTTCTGATTATGACAGTTGCTTGCATATATGATAAAATGCATTAAAAATTATGTGATTGAAATTCATATTAACAGTGATTTTTAACTGCACGTTTCAGTTTGGGTCCTTTTGCATTTCAGAACAAGGGTGAAAAAAATGAGCAATAAAATAAGAGCCAGAGTAGGTTAGGCTGCAAAGAGCACAATCTTCGTGACTCACGTGCTCATCTACCAAGCATTTGCTGACCTCTGCAGGACAAAGACGAAAACCTCAGGAACGCTCGTGCATGGGGACCACACAAACATGCAGCATCACAATTAGTCAGTTGTAATGAGGATCACCACATAAAAATAGGAACAGATGTTCCTTCCTGAATGTCTGTGGCTTCGAGCAGTGTCTGTTATTGCTAAATAAGCTGCAGCCAGAAGTGATTTGCTCAGCTCTTGTGGAAACATGACTTTGCATTTTGTTGTAATGCAGCCAGGAGAGCAGTTCTAGAAAAGATCTCTGCATCCAAACCGAGGGGTGTTTAGGTGATTCTGCCATCGTCCCACACTTCCCCAGCAGTGTTGATTTATGGCAGGCTGCCAACTTTCAAGCAGCCAATTGTCGAAGAGAACAGCATCTTCCTCTGCATCAGCCGATGTTTCCTGCTCTCCCTCCTCCCCCTTTGAGTTATTGGAAAGGAGTGTGGCTTTCATCAGGAAATAGAGGCTCTGCTGATAAGCTGCTCCGACGGGAAGAAATATACAAGTTTCATTACTGCATTATGTATGCAATACATTTATCAAACTAAGGGATTTACACTCAGTAGATCTGAGAGATCCTGTTATTGCTTACTTGAGGGCCGTGGGCCTTCTAGTAATGTGAAAGCTTTGCTCTCATTTCTCCTCAAACATCATTTGTAGGAAACTGATGCCCGGACAAAGCAATGCACTTCCCTTTAATTCTGCTTCAGCAAGTTTTCCTTCGTTCTCTTTTCTAAAGGAGCAAACAGATTAACAGACAGGAAGCTGTTGTTCTTAATGAATGAGCCACACTTTGTACTGGATTGTAAAATGTATTTGTGATCACTGTCCATCCATCCATCATCTTTACCTGCTTCTTCCCTTTTGGGTCATGTGGGTCACTGGTGCCCATGTCCAGCCATCACTGTGCAAGAGGCGGGGGACACCTGGACAGGTCTCCAGTCCATTACAGAGACACATTGAGCCAAACAACCACTGACTCTCTCGCTCACACCAAGGGACAATTTAGAGTTACCAATCAGCCTAACATGCATGTTTTTGATCTGTGCTGGGAAACCCATGCATGCATGGACAGAACGTGCAAACTCCACCCAGACTGGCGCACTTGCTGGGATTCGAACCTGCAACCTTCTCACTGAGAGGCAGCAGCTCTACCAGCTGCACCACTTTGTAATCACTGCATATTTTCATTTTATTTAAGCTGAAACAAAGAATATCTCCACGTCTGGATTGTTGTCCATTTTAGCTTCTGCCCAAAGACGCACAAAGTTTCATCATTGCTCTTATCAGATTGTTTTTATGTTGTTTTGTTAAAATGTATGTTTCCAACCATCAGGATTCAGTGTTTTTGTGTTCTTATTTGTGTTTCAGTTTCCTCAGTGTTTTCCCCTTGTGTAATTCTGTTACTGTGGGTTTTCCCTGGGTTCTCCAGTTGCCCCCCACAGATCAAAAGCATGCATGTTAGGTTGACTGGTAACTCTAAATTGTCTCTAGGTGTGAGTGAGAGAGTGAATGTTTGTCTCATTTGTCTCTATGTGTCCCTGTGATGGACTGTTGACTTGTCCAGGATGTCCCCTGCCCCTCACACAGTGACTGCTGAATTTGGGCACCAGTGACCCCAGTGACCCAAAAAAGGAAAAAGCAGGTAAATATAATGGATGGATAGTTCTGCTCCCACCCCACCTACTCTCACTTGATCCTTATTGTCTTTTCACAGGCGTTGGCTGCTTTGGCCCATTAGTTTGTCTTTATTTGCTCACTACCTCGAGTCCTTCCCAGTGGTTCTTTGTACCGTTCACAATCTGATACGTAAGAATCCACTGTTGAGTCCAACGTGCAGTATCTGCTCCCTGAACAGCTTTTGATTTTGTGAATTACATTCATTTGATGTTGCTCCTGAGTTCCCTGAGTTTTCTGTCTGCACTCCTGGGCTCAGTTCAACCATCGATCACGGCACCATCTTTGATTCTGTGTTGTCATTTTGAGTTTTAGCAATTTATTTCTTTGAACATGTTTTAAGTGTTACTTTCTACTTTGGATCCTTATTTGAACAACTTCAAGGCCATTATTTGTCACCATGGATTTTAGTCTACTGAAAGTTGGTGGGTGATATGCATTGCTTTCAGGTCTTTTTAAATTATTCTATTCTTGTGTTTTTAGTATTTCATGTTGGGTTTGCTTTAAGTTGCTGTTTCCTTCATTTTTTTTTTAAAACCATGTTCTTTTTGTAATCGTCTCACCAGCTGACTATTGTAAATACTCCCACAGTGGTTGTGGTAGCTCAGTGGTCAGTGCTGCAGTCTTATAATCATGAGGCTGCAGGTTTGAGACATGATGCATCAGGAAGAGCATCCGCTAATAAAAAAGAATATTTCATGCAAGCTCACTAAGGAAGCAGCAGAACAGGAAAGACAGCCACATGTAGTTCTTGATGTTGTATTGCTCAGTCATCTTTTCATACAGTTTACATCTGTTACTTTGAGAACGCCCTGATTTTTGGTTTATGTAAATGCAGGATTGAGCTTCACCTACCTGTCTCCTGAATGTCTGAATTTTGGTCCTTCTGCAACGTTCTCTGACACTCTGTCACCTGGAACAACTGCTATTTATTTCTGTTTCACCTCTTTCTTCTTTAACAAGCACTGTGTTCTGCCTGCACAGCATTCACGTCAAGTTCAGGGACCCTGTATGCTCAGCTGCTTTGTTTGCTGTCTTTAACAACTTTATCTATTTCTGGCATGGAATTAATATTTCTATTGTGATCACATACACATTTAAAAAGAAAAAAAAAAATGTAATCTCAGAGTGTCTAAACTTTTGCTTTTCATGCATTTCAGTTTTGGTTTGGGTTAAGGTGAATGAAAACATGAGTGCAGTTTAACAGATCTGCATTTAGACCTGATGCCTTTTGAATCTACTTCCTAGAAAGATGAATCATTTAGTTGAAATGAAAACTCTTCAGTATACTGTGCGATGAACATACATTGTTGCTTTGGATCCTTGTTTTACCCCTCAAAAATATTTTGTTAATACGGTATTTGGAAAACAAACTGTGCAGAATATTTTGACCAATTCAACACAGTAGTTGGAAATATTTCTGGTCAGCTGTAGACTAGTCTATAGAAATGTATATAAAGCACATGGAGAATTGTACTGTGCAAAGAGCTACAAACAAATTAAAAGAGTACTGGTTTTCTTAAATAAATGTTAAATAAAATCTCAAAGCTGAACTTTGAAAAGAAAGATCTTCATTTTATCCACAAAACAAAGGCTCAGTTGTGCATTACTACCATCTACTGGTACTACCATTAGTTGGCAGCTCAGACCATCACATACAGAACACCATGGACTTTTTGGACAAGGTGAGGGATGTTGTCATGGAGACTGATGAAACATTGGTCTCTTTTGATGTCACATCACTCTTTACATGCATTCCTGTTGATGAGGCAGTAGAGGTGGTCTGTTTAAG
>JARVGS010001792.1:13402695-13415814 GCA_031762315.1 Hypsolebias antenori | reverse complement strand
TGCGGGTGAACTGCCTGCGTTCAGTACGCGCGCACGGAGCGGCGTACGGTCTTACGCAGAGCTATACTGGAGCCTTACTCTCAAAGTACCATTCTACAACACACTTTTTTCAAAATACTACACACAGTTTTGCTGCATTTGGCGCAATTTTCATGAATAAAATCTCTTGTTTTCACAAGGAACACACTGTTATTCAAAATTCTAAAATTGATTACCCTACTATGCACACTGACTCATCACATCAGCAAACACCGTTCACGCAGTTTTACAAATAGCTATCAGAGCTTAGCATAAAAGGGGAACAGGTGAGGTAGGCAGAACCCGAGGAATGAGTGTAAGAGGAATAAAACAGGCAGGACGAGGAAGTCCAAGGACTGTAATCTCTGATGAGATCCAAGCCACTTTGGCTGACCATGTGCTCAGCCATGGTCTAACAATGAGGGAGGCTGGACAAAGAGTACAGCCAAATATGATCAGATACATTGTAGCATCCATCATCTGGACTTTACAAAATGAGAATAGGAACAAAATCTACTCTCACCAGAGAACTGCAGTACTGCATATCAGTATTGTACTCAGTGAGTACAGTAGTACAGTACGGTCTTTGGACTTTTCTGTAGGACTGTAAAAGTGAATTATGTTTCTAGGTAATTCTACTTTGTATTCCTACCCAGTATTTACAGTATTTTACTATTTGTATTGCATAGCTGCAAGATTACCAAAACAGTGTGGACGGGAACGTCTTCTGTCTCCTCAACAGGAAACTGAAATTGTGAACATGGTCCTAAAAAATGATGCCATAGAATTACGGCAAATACAAAGTACAAACAAAAATAATAGAAAACATTGAGATAGTTCAAAATATCAGTAAGGTAGACTTATAAACACTGTACCATGTTTTGAGCAGAAATACCCTGCGGATGAATCAGGCATACTGGGTGCCAATGAACACAATTCAGAAAGAGTCAAAGAATTGTGATATAACTATGTACAAGTCCAATTCAATATACTCTATTATTGAGGCATAATCTCAACTTAGTATAAATTATAGAACATACAAATAAATGGTAACATATACATTTATATATAAATGTGTTACCATTAATTTGTGTGTTCTGAGTGTAAAAACACTTTTCTAAAATATTTTACAACACTATCTGGATTAAGGGTAACACTGAACAAACAACTGCCTGTCATTATCGTGTTTGGATAGAGGTGTTTAACACAGAGTGCATCAGTGTTTAACTGGTTCTTATAAATGTCTATTCAAATGATGGTTTGTGTGTCATCTGCAAACAAAATACAATTTTGAGAAGAGATGACATTGTTTTGAATGTAAAGTTTCATTTTGATGGAGAATTGAGGGGGTTGCCCATTGTGTTTGTGTTTTTTTTTTTTTTACTAGTGTGCAGAGTTCAAAAATTATGAGGCATGCTTTCAGAAAATGTGTGTAAACAATTGTGAAAAACTTTAATGCTAGCAAACAACCAGATAATTATATGTAAAACATTAAGTAGAGAGACAGCACTGATATTTTTGAGAGGGTAATTGTTTTAAGATAGAAGCATGCGGTAAATAATCTTTGATTTTGTCTCATCTCGCAGTAGCCATGAGTTCTTCAGTTAGATCAGATTAAACTCCTTTTTTTTGTTTTCCAGATTGCAGTTATTCAAAGAGTTGAGGACAACAGGTGAGGCATTAAATGTCCATAATCTTTCCACAGAACCAGACATCAAAAACTCTGAACAGCAATAAATATGTTTTGTTGAGATTCAATTTCTTCGGAAATGAAAATTTAAGATATGAAATAAATGCTATTTGTTGCATTATATTGCTTTTGTTCACTAATGTTTTAGCCCTTGTTATAAGAAGTCAAAGCAGCTGGTTAGTGAAGTAATGCCACTTTTATTTACAAGATTATCAGCTATAAATTTTTGATTTAGTGATAATTTTGATGGCATATCCACCAGTAGGTCCATTTTTTCCCATACTTTTTTTTTTTTTTTTGTAAAACAAGAGTTATTGTCTTCATGGGACAATTGACCTGCCTTGTAAAGATGTAATTTATAAGCAAAGCTTCAGAAGTCACACCCAAAAATGTCTGCTTTTAGACACGGATCATCGGTTGTGCTTTCAATTTTGTCAAGGGCATTACGAAGGGATGCAATCACACAGGCAGGAAATTCAGTCTGAAATGAGTTACAACCTGCAGAGCACCATAAATCTTACCCTCTTAACTCCTCAGTTTCCCCTCACACCTCCAAAACTCTGGAGCAGACATGGCCGTGTGACCATGTATATGGGCAGGCACGTGCACAAATGAAAATTATACTATGTTTATTCTGTGCACAAGCTCGCACATTTTGTCTGATTTTGGAAGACTATTAATTATCTGCATTAAAAGCAATGAACAACACCATAGCTACTCTAGTTTATATTGTTTTCAGTTGCAAATTGTTTTAAACTCTCTGTATTTGTGGTGATGGGTGAGGGGTCAGTTTCAGGGAAACCACTAAAAGATCAGTGATTGGAGTCTATAACGCACCTGCACGGCCACTCATCTGAACTATCTATTGAATGACTTGTTGGGGAAAAGTTGGCGAACGGTGCTTTCATTAAAAAAATAACTTCTGCCGTCTCATCATTTCCTTCTGTCTACTCAAATTTGAGCTGTGTAGCGAGCGCTCTGTGGTGTTTCTTTGTAATGACTGCAACTTTTGCAATATCTATTTATGGCTGTGGTGAGTGTAATTGTTTCTCTCTGCTCATATCATGATCATTATCAGTCCTCTTTCATTCATACCAGCTATGAATATAAATAAGGTTCATTCTCTGTGGGTTTAATTGGGAAAACATCGTTGTGGCACTGGTTGAAGATGCACTGAAGATTATATCCATCCATCCATTATCTTTTTTTCTTATTGGGTCATGGGGGTCATTGGTGCTCATGTCCAGCCATCACTGTGTGAGAGGCGGGGGACACCCTGGACAGGTCGCCCATCCATCACAGGGACACATAGACAAAAAGAACCATTCACCCTCTCACTTACACCAAGGGACAATTTAGAGTTGCCAATCAGTCTAACATTCATGTTTTGGGTCTGTGGGAGGAAACCGGAGCACCTGGAGAAAACCCACAGATGCATGGACAGTACATGCAAACTCCACCCAGAAAGGCCCCGAGCCAGGATTCAATCCAGCGACCTTCTCGCTGAAAGGCAGCAGCTCTACCAGCTGCACCACCATGCTGCCCTTAGGTAATCTAATAAAGACAAATTTGTAAAACATGTTTTTACAACATGTGATGATATTATATTACATGACAGAAAGCCTAGGAACTGTTTTTAACATTCCATTGATCGCATTAATTCATATGTGAACTACATGTATAACTGCATTCATTCATTCAACCTTTATTTATACAGGCTAGCCTCATTGAGCAACAGGGACTCATTTACAAGAGGGACCTGTAAATCTGATGTAACGCAGTATCTAAATACTGTGCATACAGAGTATTCTCAACTGTTTAGTATTTTTTCTGTAATATTGAACATTTCTTCTAAATTATCTTTATTATCAAACAGGACTCAAACTCTAGTAATACAAACTATTGAGATGTGTCAGATGATGTGGCTTTTTTGTGTCCAACTGGTCACTATCAATGACTACAGGTTGTGATCAAGTCAGATTTATTTACATGAGCAAGAAGATTATTTACATCATGCCCACAATGATGCTCATTATGGAGGTTTGACATGGAGAGGATCCCCCCACCAAAAAACTTTAAATGAATTCCGACAGTTTTTTTTTAATACCACAATATAAATTAGTGTAGACTGAAACTGATTTAGTCTTTGTCTGATAGGCAGATAATTATTTATTGACTGCAACAACATTTTTAATCAAATAAAACTTGACTTTTAAACTAAAGGACTAATCAAATCCACAGTGTTTATGTTGTCTTTATTTTTTTTAAACAATCGAAATGACATGTACAACTAAATAAATCTCCAAAGTTAATCAAAATCTGCAACACTGAAAAGGCTGCTGGTCATGTTTCATATTTAATTTTGTCATTGACTTGTTCCTATAGGGCGGCGCGGTTGTGCAGATGCTAGAACTGTTGCCTCTCAGCAAGAAGGTTGCCAGATGAAATCCCGGCCGGGGACATTTTGGGTGGAGTTTGCATGTTCTCTCTGTGCATGCATGGGATTTTCTCCAGGTACTCCGGTTTCCTCCCACAGACCAAAAACATGCATGTTAGGTTGATTGGTAACTCTAAATTGTCTCTAGGTGTGAGTGAGAGAATGAATGGTTGTTTGTCTCGTTTGTCTCTGTGTCCCTGTGACGGATTTGAGACCTGTCCAGGGTGTCCCCTGCCTCTCGCACAGTGACTGCTGGATATGGGCACCAGTCACCCCTGCAACCTGAAGAGGAAGAAGCGGGTAAAGATAATGGATGGATGGCCTTGCCTCTAATAATAATCATTAGACATTTTTAGGAAATTGACAAGTCCTGGGTAAAATAGTAAACCAGCCCTAATTTTATTCAGTTGTGAAAAATAGTTACTAGGACGCACAGTAACCATCAGAAGGTGCACTGCATCTACTTTACAGAGTCGACTATCACAGGTCAGTAATTAAAAACACAACATATTAAAACTATGCAGAAGATGAGTGCAGACTATACCAACAAGAACGAACCGCAGTTCAGATAAAAGCAGGTTTTTACTGTACAAGAGACTTACTGTAATGCATTTGTTCTCTATCCTGTTCCTGTACTAACTTCCTAATGTTTTTTTTTTAATGAATCTACGAATTAATTTTCCACAGTGTAACAAAAGTGTTTATTGAAAGTAAAATGAGAAGTTTTGCCTTTCTGACAGTGATTGCAGTAAGTAATAAATTCAATCTCTTTCATTGTCTCTAATCACATCTAATGAGTTTTTAGACTTGATGACCACAGAGAGTGCTTGGTTTCTGTAAATAAATATGTTATGACTAAATTAAGTTTAGTGCAAATCTTAAGCGACAAATGTACATATTTAAAGTGCACAAACAGTGCTTAACCACCCAAAATGCTTATAATACATTGCTGTTGAGCACCTAAATCTTACTATAGAGTTGTGAATTTCCATGCCTCATAAATTTCTCTATGCAGAGGCAATACATCACAATAATTTCTTCTATATGTCGGTGTTGACGTACAGCATGTGGTATGCTTTGAGAAATAATTGAGAAAAGGGTGCATGCATGTGTAATTTGTAGCAAATTGGCATGCGGGTACCAAACCACTAATGTGGTTCTTATACTGCTCAGACTTGATGTAACAATTCAGCAATGTTAGAATCTGAACTCAGCTCTTGGTTTGACCCATGAGACCCAATCTCCTGCATGGCTCTTATTAAAAAACTCCTGATTGAAGCTGAGTGTTGATTGCAGTGGTTACAAAAGTGATTAAAAATTTTGAATTTTTATTTGTTCTTTGCTTGGGATATAAAATGCATTCAAGGGCATTGGCACACACACACACACACACATATACTTGCATGTGTTTGCCCTAATAAAGTAAAGATGCACATGCACAGAGAGGGCACAGTGCAATCAGTGTTTTAACAGCACCACACATAATCAACAATAACAACATATTGGCTACATATAAATCTTTTATCACATGCACCATTGTGTTTTATAACTCTTATCCAAATCCAGCATGCTGCACGACGAGCACCTTTATTCTTCCAAGAGCAAAAATATTCTGGCTTTTATTTGGACTTTAATGAGCCACAACAACAAATTATGTTTTATTATAGAAACAGAACCCAGACAACTTTGGAAACTTCAGTGAGTCCTTTGTTTTGCCAGCGGGCAGTGGATACAGAATGAATGTGGTGATCACACATGCTGTTAAAGCAAGAAAGCTAATTACTGATATTCATGGGCCTCAATTTACCCAGTTTAACAGGGTCATTGCAAAAGATGGGAGCTGTGGCAGATGCATGCTGGCACCCGACTGAGCCTGCAGCATGTGTTATTAATATCATCATTATATGGAGTTAAAGGATGTTTTTTTTAATTTCCTCAAAATATTTTGCTTTTTAATGGAACGCTCAGGCAACGGTAGCGTTTTGTTGCAGATTAATTTTGTTTTTGCTTTGCATATGTCATTGGTAAATAAATGAACTGTAACAGTAAAAATCTGGTGAAACAAACTTTAGTTTTCTTAGTCGAAGTAGATGAATAAAAGAAATTAACGGTGACAATGGCAAAGCTGGTGTACGTTGTTATTGTCGTTATGAAAAGGCCTCACCCGTCGTTCTTTTACCCTTGGGACACCTCAGTGACACAAAGGACCAATTTAGGGCTGGATAAATGAAAGTTGAAGCAAAAGTGTGTGTGTGTGTGTGGGTGGGGGGGGGGGGTGAATCTGTTTATAGTACACTTAAATCATTAATAGACATTTTTAATGAGAGAATAAGGTTCTCATGTTCAATTTAAAAACTAGGCTAGCCTTTTGTTATTTCTCCCTTTCACGGCTTTTACACCATTAGATATGTCTGAATGAACCATGTTTTTTTTGTAATGGGGCTTCTGGGCAGGGACCTGGTGGCTTCTGGGAAATATAGTCCTTATGAGTGGGGATACAGTATAGGCCTATTGAGAGAAAACTACAAAATGGCGGTGCCTGTCCAAAGTATTTTATTATTTCGTTAGCTTTTTACTGTATAGTATCCTGTACTGTCCCAATCATGTGAGTAATATTAAAGTTGACAATCATGGGTCTTGTATTTTTTTTTTTTTTGCTCACGTGCAATCTTACTCGAAAAAATAACATGAAGGAGTGAACCCATGAAAGTTGAGCTACGAAGTAGCAAGGGACTACTGTAATTATTTTATTGTTTTACGTCTCTTAAAAATCTCAATGTCTCCTAAAGATTTACGCCTTTAAAATGATCAGTTACATGGAAGTAAAGCTTCAACAGAGTAAGTTGGGTAATGTGTGGTTTGTTAAAAAAAAAAAGTTTGCCCAGTGTAACCATTGTAAGCTTTGGATGTTCTCAAATGAAATAAAGAAACATAAATAGCCAAAAATGTAACCTTCATCTTAGCATTTCTCTCTCATAGTTCTTGCTACAAAAAATAAAAATAAAAAAACCATGACATGTCAGACACCAGTGGCTGTTTTTTTCCCCCGACGGAAACTTGTGGAGGAAGCGTGCAACGATGGTGGCTTGGCAGTAACATACCAAGCAATGGAGTCTGGTCACGTCTCCATCCAAACCTCCATGCAAAAGTCCCTGATCTCTCTTCCAGATGTGGAGCTAAAATGCAAAGCCCAGTACCAGATAAGGGTCAGAGGGGGGCTCTCATCGATCAATCCCAGACCAGAAGTGACTGCAAGAGGTCAGGGGAGCGTTGCTGTGATTATCTGTGATGCAAAACAGCTGAAGACCCAGCTCCTTCTCACCTGCAGGGCCAGCGTGGTGGATGGCAATAAAAGCTACAGAATAGTTAATGTTAATGAAGTGTGAGCTGATAAGACATTGTCAAAGTGTGATTGTGTGTTTAAATTAAAACTACATAATTCACTTTACTCTTATCAAGTCAGTCAGCAAATTTGGTATCAGTTACTAATGTTTTAAATATTGCCATAAATATTAGTTAGATTACAAACAATAAAAGACAGAGGAAGGAAGGCCAACGTGGGGATAAATGGATGCAGTTAGAGAGGACATGGAGAGTTGGAGCGTGGGAAGAGATGGAGGAGGATGACTAGCTGTGGAGACCTGAAGAGGGAAAACATGAAAGAAGAAATTGAAATAAATAAAATTATGACAGTGATGTTTAAGAGAAAATGAACATGATGTTCTGATATCAAATGCAAATTCTGGTAAAGAATACAAATGTCTGATGTGTTTGAGTTTGACTTGTGTTTTTGAATTACATTTTGTTTTTCAGTCATGGGCACTTATTATAACCTTCTGTTATTTCCTTGTAAGCATTAGTTCAACTATTTAAAATAACACTACATGTATTCTGCATGCTGCTTTAGAAATAATTTACAATTGCCTTTAGGATTTAAAAAGTGTGCGGTGATAGCTAATTCAAAAAGTTTTAGCTCAACAGGTTATTAAAAGAATACCTGTGACCATTAATATTTTGTTGTTCTACAATAAATAAATAAATAAATAAATAAATGTAAAAATCCTTTGCAATTCAAATATTTTTTTTTCCCACTTCCGAGAATTTTTAGTACTTTGGTGCATAAAATTTATTTGAATCATCTATTTGTTATGTACTCATTTATTCATTTATTATTATTGTTAATATTTATTATTATTATTATTATTATTATTATTAATTAATTTATTTCAGGTAAAGTAGCTTTAGTTCTCAGGTGCACACACAGAATACCATCATATTTTAAATGTCCATCAATCTTTTTCAGGAGAAAATAGGGGGTAGAAAATTGTACTTTGAGCATAAAAAAAAAAAATACATATTGTAGGCCATGTGTTATCCAGCTTCTGGTTTATGATTTTTTTTTTTTTTTTTTTGCTAGTTTTTCATCAGCTAAAAATGAATATTTTGGAGAAAACATTAACTTTTATTTGCAAAGGTACGTCTTGTCAAAGGTTTCCTGGGGTTGCGCTAGTGTCAAAAACCAGACTAGACAAAAGCCCTGACCATATGGATTACATTTCAGAGTAACTATGACTGCAAGATTATTGTAGTGAGAAGTCATGCGTGAGATGCACGGTGAAATAAACAGTTTCTTGTTGAATCAAATTAACTCTGCAGCTCTGGCCAACAAACCAAAATAGACCAGGATCAGAAAAACTCAACCAAACCTCATGCAAGAACTGATGTGCATTAAACACAGGAAAGGTCATTAGCACCACATGTGGTGTCTGTTTTCGTTTTCACATGGGGAAGGAGACGGAGGAAGGCCCACGAGGGAGGTCTTTTGGAGTGGATCAGACCAAAGCAGAAAACTCTCATGCCTCTTGGGGGAGACAAAACCACTTCATCAAACTCTTCTTCTGCGCAAGCGGCAGCAAAATTCACCCATCCTTCAGTTCTTATGCACCCGCCATCAAATGATGTCAGAGAGGCCTGACTTTTAACTTGATTCACCGTCCACAGGAGAATAGGCTCAGAGGGAGGTCAGTGCCACATGCTGCCATCCTGCCACCTCAAATGACAATAGATGACACTAACAGAAGGAACTTGATCAGATTAGATATACAATGAAACCATGACATATCACTGCTGGCTAAATAGCACAGTGGGAAAAGACTGGGAGAATTTTCCTGCTTTTATTTTTTCCTGTTTTTATTTTTGCGTCTCTGGGCGCAGTGCTCCCTGTCGTGTGTTCACTCTGCTCTTCCTTGTCGCTTTGCTTTTGTACAATGACCACTTTTAATTTACCAACATGCTGACGCGCTCTCCTACTGGTTTGCATTTTTGTTTCTCACTGTGCAAGTTGCCATCCTGGGAAACATAAATGGCAACCGCCCCCCTCCCCAACATTCATGTGTGTTTGATAAAAATCTTCCTGGTCTGCCTTTATTTGTCGGCAGCCGCTAACCAGCTCCAACGTTCAGCTGCCTTCCATTTTATCGTCCAGGCTCTAATCAAAACCAGGCCTCGCCTGCCTGGACGCACACAAAAAAACATATTCTGCTCCACACATGTAGACCTACAAATTCGAGTTCACGCACTCGGGCAACACTTATAGCTTCTAATGTGGTTTCAGTTGTCTATTTTAGCCTCAAAAAATGGTATTCCATTGTGACTAATAAAACGTTTTGCCTAAGGGCTTTTTTTATGTTCGCAAAACTGGGTGGACAGCTCAGTTTGAAACATTTTCCAAATGAGCTGAGCTGTGATTTCTGCATTTCAAACAACTCTAAAAAAAAAAAAAGTCTTAACGGAAAGCTCACAGTGCGCAGTTTGTCTTGTGTGAATTATAGATTTAGTCACAAGCAGTCCGCCTGAGGTGTTGTCGTTTTCAGACTGATTGTTGGCGGTCATACATTACAAAATGAATAGAAAATCACTGCAGTGTGCATGGAGCATCTGAAAGGGAGGAAATGTGTTTTCTGTTTGGAATAATTGATGTAAGGCATTTTTAGTGCATTAGCGTAGTTGCTCGTGATTAGACAAGCTAAATTAACATTTTAAGCTTCGACTGGTCGAACCCTTACGAAGGTTATTAAACCAATCAGGTTCAGCCGTTAAAACATGTGGCTCTTTGGAGTCCTGACGTCTTATGCTGGAAGTTCCTGCGTTAAACATACCTTCGGCTGATTTTGTTTCGAGGTCAGGGTCACTGCTGTTTACAGATACAGAGACCTAAATCAAGAGCAGGCAAGAAACTGATGGAGAAAATAGGGATTAGTGCCACACACACACACACACCGAGCTGAACTGAATGACAAGCCCATTCAGACACTGAACAGTCACAAACAGAACACCGAACCTGAGAGCCTTTTGTGAGCCATCCTCTGACTCTACAGAAGGCGTAACGTGAGCAGCACAGTAGGTGTTCGGGGACAGCGCGATGGAGCTACAGGTCACATGCGCTGTGGAAACAGACTAGTTCAACCCAACACTGAAGGAAAAATACACACGTCGCACATCTGGTTCCTTCTTTGTAGGAAAAGCTTCGGTGTGTTGTTGCAAATTGCATCTATAGCATAGTCTTAAATTAGTAAAAAAAAAAAATAATCATTTACAATGACTACAGCACTTATAGAAAAAGGTTTGGACCATATATGTGTTTTTACACATTTTGTAGCTGATAATAGTTTAAATTTATTTTAATTAATCATACATGTGATGCCATTAAGAGAATTGTATTCTCTATTTGATTGGTACGGTACAAAAACAAAGAATAAATCATTGTCTGAAAAGCAATGCCACTGTAGCTCTGCAAAGAGGTTGTTAGGCAAAAGAGATTTCCAAACCGAGACCTTGGTCGGGCTTTTCAAGCTAAAGTCAACAATAAATCTAGACAGACCACACATGCAAACACAAAGACGTGTCCATTTTCAGCTGGTGTCCATCACTGTAGACAGATCTGTTTGTGTTCACGCCAACATTTCACCTGAGAGCCCGACTCCAGTAGCTCAACTTTATTTTGTTAATAGATTAAATTCACACTGAAATTATTTTAAATAGTATTTAAAATGAAAACAAATTTCTTTATTTGCTCAGACCCTTTTTCTTCCATGTGCTTTTACAGTTCTACTGACGTCCAGTTGTGTTTGAATACATTTTGTTGGACAAAAATGATTTGGAACAATAAAACCTGTAACTATATGTTTGGAAATGTTTATGCAGTGCCATAAGAATTTTTCAAACATTTGGAAACACGTAAATGATTTGATTAGACGCAAAACTGTCAGTTGTATTGAACAAGCCAACAATCGTATTAATTAAGGTCCAAAAGACATCCAGCTGTAAAATGAGTTAAAATCTGAATTCCTCTTCAGACCAAAAGATTAAAAACACAGATCTGATGTCATAAACATTTTTGTTTTACTTGGTTTCAGTTTGTTGAGGAAAGGACACATTGCCTGTTTCCTCTTTAACACTAAAACTATGTGCTGCCAACTTTCAGCTGTGGGAATGTTGTACCCGGAGAGCAGCCGGGAAACGAAGACTGAGGAGCAGAGAGGTGTAGAGACGTCCACAGCGATACTTTGTGGAAAAATCTTGCTGCTAATGTTCCACCTTTGAAAATGGCAGAATATTTGTCCCTGTATAGCAAGAGTCCCATCTGAACTCTTTGAATTTGAATGATTGAACCAATGAGAGTGACTGTCAAATTAAGAGTAAATATTATGAATTTTTTTTCTCAAAAAGCCTTAAAGCTCATTTGCTATCATTGCAGCTTTAAATATGTGGTCATATCTCAAATGTATGCATTTGTACATCAAATCAAACGTATGTTAGCACTTTTTCTTTTAAAAGTTTATGATGCAATCCATTTTTCCTTTCTTTAATATTTATAGTAAGTATAAATTACTATTGTTTAAAAAAAGTTAGACTAAAATAACTGAAAACACAAAAATGATTAAATGTTCTGTACAGACAGCCTGCACAATGAGCTAATTACTTTCATTGTTTCTTTTAAATTAACAGTATTTTTTTGGCACCACAATATTTTGAAATCTTAAGACAAGTCTTGGTTAGTTATTAGATTTTGAACTTAAAAAAATAAAATTTTCATTCACAGCTGAAATAATTATCAGATATGTTATTTATACCAATATGTTTACTTTTTGGTCGAACATACTCCTCTTCTTTAAAGTTTTAAATGCCACTTAAGTTAAAGCAGAACACTGTTTTTTCAGACAACCCTGATATATATATATATATATATATATATATATATTTAACACAGGAATAATTTCAACTTGTTGTTTATTATTGCCGTATTTCCATGTTGAAATTCAAAAAATATCCCATTTAAATATTTATGACTTCATATTTTCTTGCAGCCTGACATGTTTTACTTTATTTTTCTTTATTTACTGATACAGATTTTTAGTATTTGAGTTCAGCAAACAAAAGCATTTATTTCCTGAATGTATTGGGACATAAAGCAATAAGCCTGTCGCACATTTTATATCTACAGTATTTTTCAATTGCCTTTGCATTCTCATTGTTCTAGATCTGCGCTGTGAAGTTGCATTATAAGTACATGCTATTTCATAAAACTCTTTGTTTCCCTTTTATTGTACCTTTCATACATTGTTTTAGTGAAAGCAAAATACATATTAATGAATAACGTTTGAGTTAAATGAGAAAAAAGGTAATGTGGTTTTTAAATGAGGTTAACAGATGTGGATGAGCATGGGCTGGGGAAATAACATTAAAAAAAACCTTCAGATGTATTTATTGTCACATACATCTACAAATCTTTCAATATTAACACAAAGCTTTATAATTTAGTGAACATGTTTTGGTTGGCTCATTGAGCGAGTGTTCATAAATGTCTGTTTGCATTACTCTGCATGTGTTTGTGCTTGAGAGACTAGGCACCCTTAGCCTTACCGCGGGGGGGGGGGGGGGGGGGGGGGGGGGGGGGGGGGGGGGGGGGGGGGGG